>MCJB01042137.1:80147-91112 GCA_002018475.1 Nicotiana obtusifolia
TTTTTTGGGTTGGGGGGGGGGGGTAGAGTTTATTTATCATATTTGATACATTCTAAGACATTTGGTCTGTAAGAACTTGATATTATTTTCTCTTTTCTTATTATGTATATATTCTCTCTCTTTCTCTCATTATGTATATTCATTCTATCTTCGGTAGTTTTTGCTTATTAGCTTCTTAATTTTTGTTTCTTTATTAGTTCTTTGTTTGATTTAGTAGGTTCTTTGTTTGATTTATAGCCTCTTTGTTTGGTTTAGTAACTTCCTTTTATGTTTTAGTAGATAATAAGCCTTTGATTTTCTTAATGCCACGGTTCTTTCCAAAGGTAGTTATTGTGTGAACTGGGTGACTCATCCCAACGATGGATGACGTGACAACTTTCTTAAGGGAATGAGTCCGTTTTTGTGTTTAGGTAATAATGGTAGTAGTAATAAATAAAAAGACCTAATTAAGTCATGCTCGAAGAGTCAACCATGCTTCAATTGGTACCAACATACTTAACTACGTGCTTATGGTTAGAGATAAAGTTTTTGAAAGAAATAGCTATAGTTAGTGACTTTGTGACTCTTGTGTTGGCTTTGGCAATCATCGAGTGGTTTGATTGGACCACAGTGATCGTTAAACTTGAATGTGGTCGTTGTGGGCCCTCGACTCTATCCTTTTTAACAATCCGATTGCGTGAGGAGTGAGATGAATAGTTGCTAGTCCAAGTATCCGTGCAAAGTGTCTAGAACTTGCCCCGAATGTGTTTCAAGGCAAAATCCTAAGTTTTGCTTGGTTTGAGAAGTGATTGTAGGCTCTCCTTGGCCCGTTTGAGTTTTCTATTACCAGCCAATATCATTATCCCTAGTCAAACCCTTTGAGCCTCTAGCCTTTCTCATTTGATAACCATGTTACAAGCCTTTACCCGTTTGGTCGTGACCCCCTCTTGGCACCCGAGCTTTCCTTAACACTCTCGTGAAACCAATGGCTTAAAATGTAGGTTTGGGGGAGAGATGAGGAACTTGAAAAAGGTATCAAGGCACAAAAAGAGAAAAGAAATGATCTCTATGAGAAGAGATTGTGAGAAAAGAAAAGAACAAAAAGAAAAATGCAAAAAATGAATAAGTGGAGGGGTTGAATGGATTCAAAAAGGGGTAATGATCCCAAACATGGAGAAACCAAAAAGGGAGAAGAAGAATGAAATGATCAAGAAAGAGTGATGTTAGGTCTCTCTAGTCCTCAATGAAAAAGAAAGTGCCTCTAAGAATTGGCAACGTGTGAGCCAAAGATGAAAAATGGAGTGTTTAAGGAAAGGTGTACCACTCATCCATACTGTATCCGACCCTAATCCAAAAGCCTTCGTTATATCCCGAAAGAAGTCCTATTTGATTTCAGGCCGAGTGAGCTTACATTAGTTGCGATCTATATGAGGGGCAAGCCTATGGTACTTGAAGTCGTACTTATGACATTCTCTTGAGAGAGATGAGTGAACCTTTCATAAATCTTTGGATCGAGTGCTAAATTTCTTAAATGAGCTTGGAAAATAGAAAATAGAGGAGCAAGAGTTTGGAGTCCACAATGACCTAGAGGGGGAGGCCATGCGAGATTTTATATTTATTTAGGTAGGACGGAGGCAATTACTTCAGACTCAGTTATTACAGGTATGATTCTGGTTTGTCATAGAGATGCATCACTCTTATTTGATCCGGGATCCACTTATTCATATATGTCGTCTACTTTGCTCCGTATTTGGATATATCTCGTGATTCCTTGAGTTCTCCTATTTATGTGAGCCCGTGGGAGATTCTATTATGTGGACCGTGTGTATCAGTTGTGCTTAGTTTTCATCAGTGGCTTTGAGACCAGAGTTGATCTATTGTTACTTAGTATGGTAGACTTTAGGCATGGAATGGTTGTCGCCCTATCATACTATTCTAGATTATCACGCCAAGACTGTGACACTGGTTATGCCAGTTTGATGACCTATTTGATTAGCTACAGGGTGCCAGAGTGTTCTCCAAGATTGATTTGCGGTCAGGTTATCATTAGCTGAAGATTCGGGATCCGAATATTGCGAGGACTTCTTTAGGACTCGGTACGGTCATTACAAGTTCCTTGTGATGTCATTTGGGGTGACTAACATCCCAACAACATTTATGCACCTGATGAATAATGTATTCCAGCCTTAACTTGATTCACTCATCATTGTGTTTATTGACGACATCTTGGTGTACTCCTGCAGTCGGGAAGATCATTAGTAGCCCTTGAGGATTGTGCTCTAGACCTTCAGAGAGAAGAAGTTGTATGCAAAATTTTCAAAGTGTGAATTCTGGCTTGATTCATTGGTGTTTTTGGGTCATGGTGTCGAGTGAGGGGATCAAGCTAGATCCAAAGAAGATTGAGGTGGTGTAGAACTGGCCAGACCGTCTTCAGCTACTGAGATCCGGATCTTTACTTTGTTTGTTGGATCTCTAGGAATTCCTTTCAACCAAGAAGGAGGGAATTTGGATATATTATCGAAATGGTTAGCTCCATCTATAAATCTTTTGCATCAAAAGTCGAATAATTCGATGGATTGGAATGAATTTTTAAAGGATGCAGTTCTTTCAGTCAGTATAGCTTATTTCGGAATATTTATAGCATCCTTTTTATATAAACCCATTTATTCTTCTTTAAAAAAATTTGAGTTTTTTCCTTGGTTTGGCTAGGTATTATCATCGTTTCATAGAGGGTTTCTCATCTATTGATGCACCTATGACCAGATTGACCAAGAAGGGTGCTTCGTTCAGATGGAACGAGGAGTGTGCGGAGAGCTTTCAAAAGCTCAAGATTGACTACTCCCCAGTGTTGGTGTTGCCTATGGCCTTGAAGTCTTATACTGTATATTGTGATGCATCACGTGTTGCCTTGGCACGATGTTAATGCAAGACTGTAGTGTGATTACCTATGCGTCTCGACAGCTAAAGACCCATGAGAAGAATTATCCAATCCATGATTTGGAGTTGGCAGCCAATGTTCATGCATTAAAAATCTAGCGGCATTATTTGTACGGTGTTCCTTATGAGGTCTTTACCGACCACAAGAGTCTTACGGCATCTATTCAAATAGAAAGATCTTAACTTGCCTCAACGGAGGTGGTTAGAGTTACTTAAGGACTATGATATCACCATTATATATCATCATGGAAAGGCTAATGTGGTGGCGATGCCTTGAGTCGAAAGGCGGAGCGTTTGGGTAGTTTAGCATATCTACAGGCAGCAGAGAGGCCATTTGCATTGGATGTTCAGGCCTTAGCCAACCAATTTGTTAGAATGGATGTTTCGGAGCCCAAACGAGTTCTTTTCTGCGTGGTTTCTCAGTCTTCTGTATATGACCGTATAAGAGACCTTCAGTATGATAACCCCTATTTACTTGTCCTCAAGGACAAGGTTCAGCAATGCATTGCCAAGGAGGTTACCATTGGGGATGGCGGTGTGTTACGGATGCAGGGCCGATTAAGTGTGCCCAATGTGGATGGTTTGTATGAGTTGATTCTTTAGGAGGCCCACAATTCACGGTACTCTATTCATCCGGGTGCCGCTAAGATGTATCAGGACTTGAGTCATCACTATTGGTGGAGGAGGATGAAGAAAGACATAGTGGAATATGTAGCTCGGTGCCTAAATTTCCAGCAGGTGAAGTATGAGCATCGGTGGCTAGGTGGTTTGCTTCAACGGCTTGAGATTCTTGAGTGAAAATGGGAGCGTGTCACCATGGACTTCGTTGTTGGGCTCCCAACGGACTCAAAAGAAGTTTGGCGCGGTATGGGTGATTGTGGATATGTTGACTAAGTCGGCTCATTTCATCCCGATAGTGATTACATATTCTTCAGAGCAACCGGCTCAGGTTTATATCTGCGAGATTGTCCGACTTCATGGCGTACCGGTATCCATCATCTCTGACCGGGGTATGCATTTCACATCGCATTTCTAGAGAGTTGTACAGCGTGATCTAGGCACACAGGTTGAGTTGAGTACAACATTTCATCCTCAGACAGAGGGACAATCCGAGCGCACTATTCAGATATTGGAGAACATGCTTCGTGCTTGCATGATGGATTTTGGGGGTGCTTGGGATCAGTTCGTGCCACTTGCGGAGTTTTCCTACTACAATAACTACCAATCGAGTATTCAGATGGCTTCGTATGAGGTTCTATATGGGAGATGGTGTTGTTCTTCAGTTGGGTGATTTAAGCCATGTGAGGCTAATTTTGGGTGATTTAAGCCATGTGAGGCTAAGTTATTAGGCACGAATCTGGTTTGAGATGCTTTGGAAAAGGTCAAGGTGATCCAGGATCGACTTCGTACAGCCCAATCTAAACAGCAGAGTTATGTGGATCGGAAGGTTCGCTATGTTGCATTCATGATTGGGGAGGTATCCTAAAAGCTTACCTTGCCTCCTAGTTTATCTACGGTTCATCCGGTGTTCCATGTCTATATGCTCCGGAAGTATTATGGTGATCCATCCCATGTTCTAGACTTTAGCACAGTCCGGAAGCCTATGGCTATCTTTGATCGGCAGGTCCGGAAGTTGAGATCAGAGGATATTGCTTAAGTGAAGGTTCAATGGAGGGGCCATACAGTCGAGGAGGAAACCTGGGAGACCGAGCACGACATCCTCATCTATTCACCACTTTAGGTATGTGCTTATGCATGTTCGAGGACGATTGGTTGTTCCAAGAGGGGGAGAATGTAGTGACCCTATTACTTATTTTGTGTAATTGTTCCCTGTTACCCCTTTTTATGCTTCACACATGTGTGTTTATGATTTTATGACTTGCGCGGTTTGTTAGTTTTGTTCCGAGAAGCATTCGGGTTGCTTTGGACCCTTGATTCTTGACTTAGAAGTTTAAATTTGAAAATATTGATCAAACTTTGACTTTTGTGAAAACGACCCAGGAACTGTGTTTTTATGACTCCGATAGCTTCGTATCGTGATTTCGGACTTGGGCGTATGCCTAGAATTGATGTTAGAAGTCCGTAGGTTGATTTATGTTGATTTGCTAAAATTTGGCAATTTGAAGTTGAAAGGTTTGACCGTAGGTTGACTTTTAGATATTGAGCTCAAAATTTGATTTTGAGACTTGGAATAGGTCCGCTATAATATTTAGAACTTGTCAGTAAAATTTAGTGTCATTTGTAGTTGATTTGATAGGATTCAAACGTTTAGTTGTAATTATAGAAGTTCTTGAAAATTTCCTTGAATTTCATGCATTTTAGAGTTCAATTCGTAGTTTGTGATGATATTTTTGTGTTTTGATCGCGCGAGCGAGTTTGTATGATGTTTTAGACTTGTGTGGATGTTTGGTTTGGAGCCCCGAGGTCTTGGAGCAGTTTTGGACATGTTCCGGAGTGTTTTGAATTGAAGTTGACAAAATCTGGTGGCTTTGGTTTTGCAAATGCGAACACCAGAGTCGCATTTGCGAAGATGACAAAAGGTGGCGTTGTCGCAAATGCGACCTACCCTTCACATTTGCGAAGCCAACATGATTACAGCTTTGTTCACATTTACAAATCATTGTTCGCTTTTGCGATGTCCCTCCAGTTTGCAATTGCGAAGACTCTATCACAATTGCGATGAGTGTTGAGTCTGTCAGGGTTTGCAAATGTGAGCCCTGGTCCGCAATTGCAAGGGTTTGCAAATGCGAACCCTATGTCGCAAATGCGACATCTGCAGCTGGTTAAAGGGCTGGGAGACGGGATTTTTGAACGTATTCTCTCATTTTTGAACCCTAAACTCGGTAGGAGGCGATTTGGAGAGGAGATTTTCACGTACAAACCTTGGGTAAGTGATTCTAATCTATTTCTAATTCGATTTCATCAACATATCTTAGATTTTAACATCAAAATCATGTGAATCAAAGTGAAATTTGTCAAATTTTTAAAAAATAAAAAATTGAGTTATAAGAGTCGATTTGGACTGGAATTTTTAAACTAAACACATATATGAACTCGTGGGATCATGGATTGACGGAATCTACCATTGGACCCGAATTTTGACCAGGCCGGACCGAGTTGACTTTTGTTGATTTTTTGGGAAAAGTGTTAAGATCTTAGCTTTATCTTTTGCAATTGAATTCCCTAGTATTGTTTGATGATATTAAGTCGATTTTGGTTAGATTTGAGCTGCGTGGAGGTGGATTTTAAGGGAAAAGCTATTTCTAAGTGTTGAATTGACGTACTTGAGGTAAGTGTCTTGCCTAAATTCGTGTGGAGGAACTACCCCTTAGGATTGATATTGTTTGATTCAATGTGCTAAGTGAAATCCGTGTTCGCAAGTTGATGAGTGGGTACATGGGTTGTACGTGGTATTTGACCGATTTAGGCTACTTAGACTAGTTTCATGCTTTGATTGAAATGTCATATCATGTTCTAAATTCTCTTAGTCAATCTATTCTTACTTGTGTTAGTCTATTTTTATATGCCTTGAATGATTTCGTTAAACACATGTTCTACCTCCAAATTGATAATTTACTCTCATGCTTTAGTTGAACTTGTTTTCTTTTTTATCGTTACATGCTATCTCTTCCTTGTTGATTTTCATTAGTTAAAGTCATTGTTACAAGGTATCTCTTCCATTTTGAGTTATTCTTATTTAATATCGTGGTTATACATTATCTCTCATTGTTGAATTATTTGTGCTGAAGTGGGGAAGGTCGTTATCACGATAAGGCGAAATTGTTATTTTTGAAACATCTTCTTTTTGAGCAGTTTTACATTCATTTTTATTGTTGACATTCTTGTTCCCGTTGTAGTGGAGCCGTGGGTTGTGGAAATATTGAAATTGTGGATTATTAGGAAATTCTGATATATGAGCACATGTGGTGCGAGTTGTTATTGTAATGTGATATTGACGCGCATGCGGCGGTATAAGGCTTGGGGTTGATGTGCATGCGGTGGTATAAGGAGGGACTTATATACGTGTTGCTTGTGGGGAACTACATGAAGCCACACGGCATCTTAAGGTGGGCTAAAATGCATGTAGCTACTTCGAGAACACTATTTTCAAAACCTATTTCAAATGTAACGCTTACGGGGCGGTATAAGGAAAGATTGTGATTGAAATTGCAAAATGTGAATACGAGGCGGTACCTCAGTTCTGATTCTTGATCATACGAGGCGGTACCTTAGTTTTGATTTCATTATACACAAGGCGGTACCCAACAATGTGTTTTGGTGGGTATATTTCTTGTTGTTTTTCTTCTTTATTATTCTAGCAGTGGTTTTCTCGACATGATCATTGTAGCCCTTTAGTTTCTTCTTTTATGCTATTTCCCTTGTTGATTTCCGGTACTAGTTCATGCTATTATCTTGTTTCGTATCAGTTGTTTCTTCACTTTCCATTACCTATCCGTATAACATTTTCATACTGTTTATTTATATCTTAGTAGGCGTCTTGACCTGGCCTTGTCACTACTCTACTGAGGTTAGACTTGATACTTACTGGGTACCATTATGGTGTACTTATACTACCCTTCTGCACATTTTTGTGCAGATCCAGGTACGTCTGCTCGTGCCAATCGTTAGAGATTACCTGCTAGTTTCCTTTCACGGTGACTTCAAGATCTGCCTGCTTGGCATCCATAGGCCTCGGATTCACCTTTTCTTATTCTCATATACTTTTGTATTTTTCTTTCAAACAATGATGTATTAGATATTTTAGTTTATTTAATAGAGCTTATGACTGCTGCAACGTTCTTGGGGATTGTATGGTTGAGATTTGGCTTTTCAGAAGTCATATGAGTTTATCAGACTAGCTTTAAGTATTTTATTAATTACATATGTTCAATTGTTATCAAATATTAGGATTACCTAGTCGTAGAGACTAATTGCCATCACAACATACTACGGAGGGAAATTGAGATCGTGAGAGCGCTCCAACTAAAAAATGGGGTCATGACAGAAAGAAGAGATGCATTGGATTAGGTGTCATTACCAACTGGTCATCAAGGGTCACAGTCTCCCCAAGATTGTACTGGTGGCTGAGATACCAGGGACAATAACTTTGAAGGCCTCAATTTGGGCCACCAATTGTTATGCCATTGTGTGTCCGGTTCCAGTTGGACCAAGGCTCCCACGTGCCATATCCTCGTTGTCCATCTGCCAGATTCGGATTTTATCCCGTATAGATAGTTTCCCACTTTTTGAATATTCAATGATTATACCCAGGAAGTGGAAGAGTTGCAAAAATTCCTACCGGAAAAGAAATATGAGCAGACTCCTAGTGCATGCAATTCGACACACGTCTTTCCGCATTCAATGCTCTGCGCATACATAACCTTTCGCATTTAATGCCTCAGTCACATGTCCCTTCGTACCCGATGCCTTAGCCACGTGTTGGTTGCTGATTGGATTACTCCGAGCACCGCACACCGAGGCCATGATGCTCGCACCTTTTCAAAACCTTTGTAAACCCTTCCTCTCCCTCTTCTTCACATCATTCTGATACTATTAAAAGATTTCAAAGTTCTATCTCTGCAATTCCTTCCCTTCTGACCTTCTTCTTCTTCGTTCAAGTTCTTCCCCTTTTCCTCTCACAATTTTTCTTTACCTTATGCCACTTCTTAAACATGGACAATTCCGACTCTTTTTTTTTTGTTGAAAATTCATCCCACCCGACCATTGATGCCGTGGAAGAGGTTTTCGTGGAAGGCATGTAGCAACTAAAATTTGTTCCTGAAAAATAATAATCAAGACAAGAAATATAGAGATAAATACTATTTTCAATTTCAAGTGATGGGGTTACAATCTCTTAAATATCTCAAATCCGGTAGTCCTCTGATTCCTCTCCTCACGAACAATGGTCCAAGAGCTTGAGAGCTTGATCTTGAACTTGACGGATTTTAGATTTGTGGTGCATCATGAACAATTTGAAGATCGTCACGGAGTAGGATTTGGTGTTGGTTATCACGAATGGAAGATGTGAAGCCGCTCGCCAATGGTTTGAGTTCACCTTTGGGATTTGACCACAGACGAAGATTACAGATGTGGAGGGCGACCTGGAGCTTTTTTATCCTTTCCTTCTGCTTACTTGATTGATCCTCTCTAACATTCTCCTTTGACCCGTTTATATAGGTGCTGGGCGGAGTAGCCACCAAGAAAATCCTGCTGGGCCATTGGGCTTGAGGCTCATGGGCCTCCCAATTTGATAGAAGACCAATAAACGGGCTTGCCCAATAATATATCGAATTTTTATTTAAATCAATTTATTTTAGATTTAAATAATCGACCCGATTATACTAGCTCATAGTATAATTTGGACTAATATGTATTTAATATATGATAAAATCCAGATTTCTTGTGGATTTAAATTTAATAAAATTTTAATTGTCTATAAATGCTCCCTGCTTCAAGGCTTGTTAGGATGTAGGTTGCCGAAATGAACAGCGAGACTTGAAGTACCAGTGATGACGACAATATTTCCTTCATCATTTTGTAAGATACCGCATTGACAATTGTTTACATGTTCTATTTCTGAAGAGTGACTTGACGTCATCAATGATTGGAATTGGCAATTCTTTTACTTCATTCCAAGTGAGTAAAAAATGACCCCCGATAACAGGTTGGCTCTTGTAGCTTAATTCCCTTTCTCCGGTGAGAAAACAAATTTGGTGGCTTCCTTATATAGTATCAACTTAATTAAAGTATAACTAAGTTCATATTGAACTAAGTCAAACCCTTCCACTCAGGACAAATTAAAATTTAAACTGTTAGATTTACGAGAAACCTTTGGTTTATTCACTTGAATTCCGGTTCAAAAGATATGCTTTCTTTTGATGCGCTTGGAACATTATTCAAACAAAACTCTCAGAACATAGTGATCTTCCAATTAGCAGCTGCAATAATATATTTTCCTTACTCGTTGTTTCCTTCTATGAATTGGAGAGACTCCATATTAGCCGGACTTAGTAACCTAACCATGTCAAACATGGAATTTTTGGAAGCATTCCCCACTTTCTCATAAAAATACTTGGGCCAACAATAATTTTTCTTTTATGCTTTGGTTTCCTAGTTTCAAACTTATTCATGTACAAATCGGACATGATATTTTCTTATTTGCACATGTCAACAACTTGAACACTAATAATTTCCTTAATTTCTTCCCTTGCTTGTTCCTATAAATTCACCACTTTCTCCTTGCATCGTTGCCATAGCAGTGGTCTTCCACTATTGATGAAAGCCGTTCTTCAGGTAGAATTGGAGAGAATGAACGGTGAGAATCGACATTTAATGGACATGTTAAATCAGGTCACAACAAATTGTAGTACTCTACAGATGCAATTGACAATGATAACAGAAACAACAACATGATCATATTGAGCAAGATGACAAAGGAGAAGAAATCAAGCAGCAATATCACCAAAGTAGTCAATTGAGACCTAGGCAGTTTATGGGTCATGGTCGCCTAGCAGATGAGCCTTCATTGTCGTCGTGTGAGGGAGAAGAAGCTGGGAACAGTCACGATCACCACCGACGAATATTGTTAAGTCTTGTTCTTCTGATAGAGAGGATAGTCCTGAAAAAGGTTTATCTTGTTGGGGTCCTTATAAGGTTCCAAGAGTAGTGGGCAATGAGTCCAAGAGTAGTAGCGCTGTCAAAATTTTTGATTGTAAGGAAAAAAAATAATTATCTAACAATATTATAAAAGATATTTTCACTCTTGGGTCATAAAAAGATACTCCATGTAGTTTCATGGGGTATTACGAATTTCTCCTCTTCTTCTTCCTATATTATCAAAGCATTTCCCCCTCTTTGGTTATGAAAATAATGTAACAATTTTCTATTAGGTGTAAACTTAATCATGGTACACAAAAGATGACTTGACAATACCCATTGACTACTTGCCTACCCACAGGACCAGCTCAATTGCGTGTACAAAAATTGAAAGAGGAGAGAACCCGATCGAGTGTCTAGAGCCATAGGACCCTCTTTTTTTTTTTTTTTTTT
>MCJB01042137.1:91132-124919 GCA_002018475.1 Nicotiana obtusifolia
CTTTTTTTTTTTTTTTTTGTGTGTGTGTGTGTGTGTTTTTGACCTAGAAAAAAATGAGTCTCTTGGGAAATCAATTTTCACAAATTGTGGGACAATGTCTTCTTGTTTAAGAAAGAAAAATTCCAAAACATTTAGGGGGAAATTGAAAAATATTTTCCTTTATACTAAATACATCCTGATTTAAAGACGTGATATAGACTATAATTTAAATTTAGATATCTTAACGGTTGGATATTACATTGATACAAGAACCAAATAGATGACAATTTTAAATCTGCATACTATCATGCACATATGACGTGTAGCTGCGTTATTTAGCAGAAATTAGATGAGTTTGATTTCATAATTAATCTAATTGGTGATCGTCCTTGAGACCGTGCACGACCTGAAGCTCACTTCCCTTTCTTTTCACTTTCCTATGTCAATGTTCCAACTTCCACCCATAATCCATAATTAAAAGGTTGATATACAGAAGATTAGGAACATTTTTACTTGGAAGTGATTATTAATCAAATTGTGCAAAAGAAAAAAAAAAGTAGTATCAAAGCAAGGGCGGAGCTAGATTGTAATTTATGGGTTCGAGCGAACTCAATAGTTTTGATTTAAATTTTATATTTATATTAAAAATTTTATTAAATATATGCACATTATTAATTAAAATATAATAATTTTAAAGTACCAAATTCTAAATCTATAAATTTTAATTCTTGGCTCCGCTGAAGTAGCGAGAAGTCAAGTTGGAGTAGACATTGGCTCCTTCCTGTTCGACATTTCTATTGTCAGCCCACTCTTATTCTGATAAAGAATTCCTTTTTTGGGCTTTTTAGACTTGGCCTAAGTGTTATGGCACTATCCACGTTGTCCTTTTCCTCTCTTTTTCTTTCTTTTTGGTTTGGTAATGAAATGAAAGGGACAAATTATAATGTGATCCTAGGGAAGAGAGCTCTGCTTACTTAGCTGACCCAAGTGGAATAAATGTGTTCGGCTGTATACTATTTCGATTTCTGATATGATACCTCATTTTGTTAAGTTTTATATTCTGGTAGTTTAAATGAATTTTTAAACTATTAAGTCACTTAAAAAATACTTCCAGATTATTGTTTCTAATAAATGAAATTTATAACCTAAAAAATAAGATATTTAACCTACAAAAGGATGACACTTCTGTTTTTCAATGATCCATTGTTATTTAATTCTCGGGCGAAGTCAACTTTTCTTGCATTTAATTTGAGGGGAAAAGAATTTTTATAACTTGTTGGATTATATATCGTTGGAGAGTCCTTTGTTACTCTCGTGCATTAATTTTATGACTCCATCTTATTTTTAAACGTGAGATTTTTGGTTTTACACATCAGAGATTTATTTTTCACAAAAAATAAAATTAAACAAGATATTTTTTTAATTTCAACATTGTAAATGGTCATGAAGGTCTATTTTCACCCAAAAAAATCTTCTGGTTTTCTCTTGATGATTATGCATTTATACCCGAATTTAAGGTTGCAATTGAACCTGATATCCACTTTGTAAAAAAATTTACAGGCCCACCCACTTTATGATCAACTACAGACATATAGGGTCTGAAGTTAAACAAAATTAGTGCACTTAAGGTCAAATAGGTCTGAAGTGTAATGGTTTCATGCACTTAAGGCCAATAAGGCCTCATTTGTTTGCACTTATTGGAGATCTGAATCTTAATCATTCATATCTCAGACATTAAGTGTGTTTGTTTCTAAGTACCGAATCTTTATGATTCAGATCTTAATCATTAAGTGTATTTGTTTATTACTTCGTAAATGAATCCATTTTGCAATTAAGAAAAAGAAAAAGAAAAAGAAGAAACCTTAAGCAATACTAAAAAAATACAGAGCTAAAACAGCTCACTACTGTAAAATATCACAAACTACTTTAAAATATGTTCACAAACAGCATATATAAAATTATTGTTACCCGAAGAAGAAGAAGAAGAAGAAGAAGAAGAAAGAAGAGAAAAAGGCCTGCAGTTGTTTTAATAGTGGGTACAACTTAAAAAAATTAAAAAGTAGGTATAAGTTAAATGGGGGTAACCAAATATGGAGGCCAGTGCAATTTTTTTCAACTTCAGACATGATAAGTGTGAAGTTGATTGTAAAGTGGGTAGGCTTGCAAATATTTTTGCAAAGTGCGTATAGATTCAATTGTGATCCCAAAACTGCGTATAGATGCAAAAGCCCCAATCGTAAAAATTGCACGGGCCGCCCTATTTGGTCACCACCATTTAGCATGTACCCACTTTTTAATTTTTTTTAAATATGTACCCACTGTTTAAACAACTTCAGGCCTTTTCTCCTTTTTCTTCTTCTTCTTCTTCTTCTTCTTCTTCTTCTTCTTCTTCTTAATAATAATAATAATTTTACATGGTGTTTGTGAATATATTTTAAGGTAGTTTATGATGTTTTACAGTGGAGAGCTGTTGTAGCGCTTTATTTTCTTTTTCTTTTTCTTAATTGCAAAATGGATTCGTTAGACTTATTGTTGTTTTGACAAATTGATGATTGGGGTTTGTTCTTGATGATATTTTGAGGTTATGTTTCAAATTTAAGCACATTTGGAGTAGATTTAGGTATTAAATCGCATATTGGATTGTTCAAATTCGAAGAACAAATTTTTGTTTCTGGGCAATTTGCACTTCAGTCCTATTTGGCCTTAAGTGCATGAAAACGTTGGTTGCACTTCAGAACTTTTGGCCTTAAGTGCATTTGATGTGTTATTTTTCACTTCAGAATTATTGGTCTTAAGTGTAGGAAAACGTTTGTTGCACTTCAGACTTATTGACCTTAAGTCCATCTGAAGTGCAATTTTTTACTTCACATTTATTGGCCTTAAGTGCATGAAACTATTGGTTACACTTCAAACCCATTTGGCCTTAAGTGCATCTGAAGTGCAATTTTTCACTTCAGACTTATTGGCCTTAAGTGTAGGAAAACGTTTGTTGCACTTTAGACCATTTGGTCTTAAGTGTATTAGAAGTGCAATTTTCACTTCAAACTTATTGGCCTTAAGTCATGAAACCATTAGTTTCACTTCAGACCTATTTGGACTTAAGTGCATATGAAGTGTAATTTTTTTACTTCAGACTAATTTTTTTAATCGAGTCTGAAGTTTACCGTAAAGTGGGTAGGTTTGTAATTTTTTTGGCAAAGTAGGAATAGGTTCAGTTGTGACCCCAAAATCGGATATAGATGCAAAAACCCCCCCTCAAACCATATGAAAGGAGTTTTTCCTCTATATCTTTCCCTTTTCCATTGTTCAAAGTTCAGCCTTCCTCTCAAAGAAGCTTTACAAAAGTTCAATAATTCTTATAATATAGTGCTCCATTTGTCCTAATTTATACGGCGATTTGGGGATTTTGAGAGTCAAATGAGTTAATTTTAATTGTGGATATGAATATAAAATCTTTAAGTTTTTTTTTAAATAAAAAATTTGTATATTTAAAAACTATGTAAATACTAATATAAGATAATAATTACCATTCAAAATTTTAAAAGGCATACAACAAAGTTACCGTCAAAGAAAAAATTGTTGGACTCGAAATTCAAACATTGCCACATAAATTATGACGTAGGGAGTACTATGAGTATGCTTAATTTTATAGCATTGTTGGTGTGCCCTGTACGTGTTAAGGTTCCAAAAATTTAAAGATCAATGTGTAAAAGTGAGATTACTATCTTTAACATTGCTGAAAATGCAAGCGTAATAAACCACACGCGCTGTTAGAGATTATGTTAGTTTGAAGTCTGAACCTATCTTCTCTTTTTTGATCTTACTTAATTGAGTTTAAGCTTGTGCATATATTTTTAATTACCTGTAAAACGGTACAGTTGAATTTGTAATATGGTTTAAAGACACGTGAATTAATTTGCTCCAAAAAATTTGAAATAGATAAGAATAGAATCAAGATTATATGAAAATAACTCAAAAAAATACAAGCCTAGTTGTATGATGAGCCTCTCTGGAAGCAACAATATGAACAATGCTATGAACAAAAGAAAGCAAGTAATTTTATTATATGAGAGCAAATTATAGCATTTGAGTACAGGTGATTTTTCGTGTCCTACAATGGATACTAATTCTCCTATTTAGAGATCTATTTAGGGAGACAAGATCCCCAGATCAAGCTCCTCTTGAATAAGAATAAAACCACCATTGACGGCTGCATAATGCTTGGCTATAAATACCGAGATTCCTTGTAACGGCTACTCATTGAATGATGTTTTCTCAATCGATGTCTTCCTTTCAAATCTTTATTATCGGTTCCCATGCCTTCGGGATTTATACAGCACCGAGCTCATGTTAGTATCCAGTGTCAACTATTTGCTGACTCATATGTTACCTGCCTCTAGTTACACGTGTCACCTCGTAATTCATCCACCTATCGCTAACCAATTTTACCATATCAGAAGTCCTCCTACTTTTCGGTGACACTACTTTAGTGTTACCAAAAAGTAGATAAAACTTCTTTTCTTATGTGACGACCCGATAAGTCGTTGAGTACTAGCCCTTATTTTCGTAAATTGACTTCATGACTAATGGGTTCGGATTCCAATGTTGAGACTTGGTGTAGGTCCGTATTACTATTTGAAAATTATCTGCAAAATTTGATGCAATTCAGAGTTGGTTTGACATGATTTGGACACTTAGATGTGATTCTAGTTGTTCTTGAGTTTCCTTTGAAATTTCATTCATTTTTGTAACAACCTGACCGATCGTTTTGAGAATTTGCATTCCGTTCAGCTACTTGAAGCATTGAGAAATATCGTATGATGTATTATGGCTTGTGTGAATCATCGGTTTTGATTTTCAGGTTTTTCAGAACTAATTTGGAAGAATGAGTTTCATGATTGAAGCTTTAAAGTTGGAAGAGTTGACCGAGTTTGACTTTTTAGTATTTGACCTCGGAAAGGAGTTATTGATGGTTTCGTTAGGTTCGAATGATGATTTTTGACTTGAGTGTATGCCCGGATTTGCATTTGGTATTTCTAGAAGGTTTTGGCGCCAATTGGCAAAAGTTAAAAATTTAAAGGTTTGGAAAGTTCATAAGTTTGACCAGGAGTTGACTTTGAGGATATCGGATTCAGATTGTGATTCTGGGAATTGAAATAGCTTCACTACATCAATTGGGACTTGTGGGCAAACTTTGAGTTCATTCCGGTTTGATTTGATATGTTTCGGTGTGGGTTTTGGAAGTTGATAGTTCAAAAGTTCATTATGTTTGATTTGAGGTGCGATTCTCGTTTCGATGTTGTTGTGCGTGATTTGAGGTCTCGAGTCGGTCCGTATTATATTATGGGACTTATTGGTATGTTCAGATGGGGTCCCGAGGGGCTCGGGTGAGTTTCAGATAGGTTTGATTTGTGTTGCGCTTGTTTTGATGTTTCGACGTCGTTTCTTCAAGCATAAATTGGACCACATTAAGAAAATAAGCTCCAATTTCTGTTTTGATTGAAGCATTAGATCCGTATCATAATTTTGGAACCATAGCAACTGAAATCATCAAGTTTCGACATCATATGAGGAATTTATGGTTATTTTACTAAGAATTTGGTTGTCAGATTTTGTCAGATTAATTATGAATTGCCACTAACTTCGTACTTAAAATCTGCACTATTTCCAAATATTGAAACCAACATATCTCCTTCAGTATAAGGTCAAACGGAGTGATTCAAAAGCCTAACGTGACTGAAATTTCACAAGAAATTCATTGGAGGAATCAAAAGCGAGTTTCGGAATTGTTTGGCACACGAAACGAGGCAGAACAGCTGGGCACATATATTTAATTTCGAGGGTTTGTTCATTTGGTCATATTTTGATTTGGGGATCTCAAATTTGGGCAATATTTGAGGTGATTTCAGTATATGGATTGGGGTAAGTGTTCTTAATTTGGTTTTGGTTATATTTCGTGAATCTACCTTCGTTTTGGTAATTGGATTGTGAATTCTAAAGAGAAAGTTGAGAGTTTTTGTCCAAAGTTTTTGTCAATTCCCCATTACTTTTCATGAGATTTCAACATCAAATTTAGGATTTCCATTGTAAAAATTTAGGGATTTGGATAGAATTGGAGATTTTGTAGAATTAAAATTTAGACCTCAATGGGTAATCGAGTTTTGATTCGAATCTCGAGTTTTGACCAAGCGAGCCCGGGGTTGACTATTGTTGACTTTTTAAAAAATGATCAAAATTGAATATCTTTCATTAATGCGTAGTTTCTAAAGTATATTTTGTATCATTTGATCGATAGTTTTCTAGATTTAGTTGGTTTGGAGGCTTGTTCAAAAGGCAAGGCCGTGGTTGATTGATTGCTTTGATCTGTGAAGTGAGATAAATGTTGTGTCTAACCTTCACTTGAGGAAATTAGGATTCCTGAACTACGTGTCATTTGATTTATGTGGGGAAACAGCATATATGCGAAGTAACGAGTGTGTATACGCTGTCATGGGATTTAGCCTGCGGGAATTTGACATCTTTTCCATAATTTAGTTTATTACATGATATCCTTGTTTCATGCCTTAATTGTTACATGTCTTTAATTGACTTCCATGCCATATCTAGTACTTGTCATTTAATGTCCCTTTGCCTAAATTTGTCCGTTGTTTTCATGACTCGTGCTTATTGTTATCTGCTTCTACTTGTCTTAATTGCATACTTTAATTGTCATATGCTTTACTTGTTATATCATTTTGTAATATTTGTTGCATTCTATAATGTGGTTTCACTTGCGTGAGTTGTTTAGTTGTTATATACCGAAGAGTTGGTAAAGTTGAGGCTTTAAGTTGTTAGAGATTCTTTGATTATTCTAAGTATCTTTTTTGCCTTGTACATTTACCTTCTTGATATAGAAATTCTTGTAAAATTTGGTTGTTAAATTCTTTATGTTGATGATTAAATTGTTTGGGGCGCGGTTGCACGCCACAACAGAAATTGAAAGGTAATAAAGTGAAATGGTGGAATAAGGACGGATTATGATATGGACAGATGATGATATAGTGGGATCGGTTGCGCTGCAATGGATTGTGTATGTGATACTTGTTTGTGATTGTTGAATTAGCCTCAACATTGTGATATGAGAGTTGAGACTTTGTTATGTTGGCTCTTTGGTAGCTGTAGTTCGAGTTCGTTTTCATGAGTTAATTGCTTTACTTTCATTTCCTGTTTTCCTACTATTATATAATAATAATAATAATAATAATAATAATAATAATAATATTATTATTATTATTATTATTATTTTTATTATTATTATTATTATTATTATTTCGTACAGGTTATTTGTGAGTGACTTGCCTTAGCCTCGTCACTACTTCATCGAGGTTAGGCTCGACACTTACAGAGTACATGTAGTCGGTTGTACTCATACTACATTCTGTACTTCTTGTGCAGATACGGGAGTTAATCCCAGCAGCACATAGTGAAACTGCCCGGATCCAGCTACTTGTGGAGACTTGAGATATAGCTTCACGGCATCCGCAGCCCTGAAGTCCCCTTCTATTTTGTCATTGATGTTTATTTATATTCAAACAGTATTGTTTATTTAGAATATTATCTGTATCACTCTAGAAGGTCATGTATTCGTGAATCCGATTTTTGGGATTGTAGTTTGATAACATTGTTAAGTAGTATATCACTTTATTTCAAACTATTCCATTGTTATTGTTAGCATTTGATTTGAACTATTAAATACTGGTTAAGTAATGTAGCTAACGTTGGCTTTCCTAACAAGTGAAATGTTAGGTGCCATTATAGTCTCGAGGGTGGGAATTTCGGATCGTGACAAGTTTTATCAAAGCACTAGGTTTCCTAGGTCTCAAGAGTCATGAGCAAGCTTAGTAGAGTCTAGAGAATCGGTACGAAGACGTCTGTACTTGTGGCTATAAGTCTTAGGAAAATTTCACTTCTTTCTTTCTCTATCGTGCGGCTTATCTACATTATTGAAGTTTGAACCAGTTTACTCTTGTTCTCTCGCAGATGGTGAGAACTCGCGCAACGTCTACAGTCGGGCAGGAGACAAAGCCCCCTGTTGCAGCCACTACCAAGGGTAGGGGCCTGGGCCAAGGTAGGGGCTGAGGCAGAGGCAGAGCTCAGCCTAGAGAATGAGCAGCAACACCCACGTGGAGCCTCAGATTGATCATGAGGAGAAGGTCCCAGTTCAGACCGCACCAGTCGGACTCGCTCAGGTCCTAGAGGGATTCATTGCCACTCCCGTACTTCAAGATGCTCTAGTATGCTTAGTTGGATTCATGGAGAGTGTGGCTCACCCCGGGGTATTTCCTATAGCACCAGCAATCTCTCAAGCTGGGGGGGAGGGGGAGCACAGACTCCCACCACTCATACTCCGGAGCAGATGGCTCCCTCATACCATACCCCGGCAGCTCCAACAGTTGAGGTAGTTCAGCCTGCTATTGCTACACAGCCTGGAGAGAGGCCCATGGTGTCTTTTGAGGGATTGATAAGGTTGGATAAGTTTACCAAGCTCTTGTCTTTTTAGCAGTGCACCTTGTGAGGACCTAGAGGATTACTTGGGCGGCTGCCACGAGGTGTTGCACAACATGGGTATTATTGAGACCAATGGGGTAAACTTTGCAGTGTTCTAGATGACCGGTTCTGCCAAGAGGTGGTGGCAGGATTTGAGAGGAACCGACCAGCCGGTTCACCTCCACTTACCTTGGACTAGTTTTCGCAACTATTTCTGGAGAAATTTATTCCTTTCACTCTGAGAGAGGAATATCGTAGGCAGTTCGAGTGCCTTCAGAAGGGTGGCATGACCGTCACCCAGTACGAGACCATATTTGTGGACCTAGCCCGTCATGCAACTATCTTGATTCCCACAGATAGAGAGAGGGTGAAGAGATTTATTGATGGTCTTATTTTCGGCATCAGGCTTCTGATGGCCAAGGAGACAGGGATGATATTTCTTTCCAGAGGGCCGTACAGATCGAGATGGTTCGTGGTCAGGATAGGGGGGCGATATCTGAGAAAAGGCTTCATCACTTTGGTGGCTTCAGTGGTGCCTCATATGGAGGTAGAGGTTCTTTTGGTAGAGACCATATTTACAGGCCAATTTAGTAAGCTCTTCAAGTAGCCTCGTTGCTTCAGGTGGTCGCGGTTCTCATTGGTCTCGTCCTGAGCAGCCAGCATTCAGTGCACCTTCAACTCTTATCAGTGCACCACCACTATAGAGTTGCTACAGTGGTTATCCAGGCTGTTAGAGTCAGTCTCAACTTCAGCAGCCTCAGTAGCCGAGAGTTCTTTGAGTGTGGGGGCACAAGTGACATAAGGAGGTATTGCCCTAGATTGATGAACAGCAAACCTCAGCAGGGTTCTCGTGCCATTATGCTAGCACCGGTTGCTCCATCGCCCGCACAACCAGCTTGAGGCAGGGTTCAGGCTGCTAGAGGTAGAGGTCATGCCATTAGAGGTGGAGGCCAGCCAACTAGAGGTCCCCCGAGGGGCGGAGGTCAGAGTGGTGGGGCCCAGCCCCATTTCTATGCATTTCCAGATAAAGCTGAGGCAGAGTCATTTGACGCCGTCATCACATGTATTGTTTCAGTTTGCCATAGAGATGCTTCAGTTCTATTTGACTCGGGCCCTACTTATTCCTATGCTTCATATGTTTAATCTTACTTAGCCCATTTCTATTCCACTATACCATATGGCCACAACTGAGTTGAAGGAATTGAAGGAGCAATTGCAGGATTTTCTTGATAAGGGATTTATTAGACATAATGTCTCGCCTTGGGGTGCACCAGTGTTGTTTGTGAAGAAGAAATATGGTACGATAAGGATTTGTATTGGTTATCGGCAGTTGAACAAAGTCACTATCAAGAACAAGTATCCCTTGCCGAGAATTTTGGACTTATTTGATCAGCTTCAGTGTGCCGAAGTGTTTTCAGAGATTAATTTGAGATCTGCCTACTATCAGTTGAAGATTAGGGCATCGGATGTCCTTAGGACAGCTTTCTAGACTCGGTATGGGCATTATGAGTTCCTAGTAATGTCATTTGGCTTGGAAAATTCCCTAGCAACATTTGTGGATTTGATGAACCGGGTAATCAAGCCTTATCTGGATTCTTTTGTGATCGTCTTCATTGATGATATTTTAGTCAACTCTCACAATTGGGAGCAGCATGAGCAGCATCTTCGGGTTGTACTTCAGACCTTGAGGGATAGCAGTTATACTCCAAGTTTTCAAAGAGTGAAATTTTCTTAGATTCGGTTTCCTTTTTGGGGCATGTGGTATCTTCCGAGGGCATTAAAGTGGATCCTAAGAAGATTGAGGTAGTTCAGAAATTGTCTAGACCTACTTCAGCTACAGAGATTCGGAGCTTCTTAGGTTTGGCAGGTTATTATCGCCAATTCATGGAGGGGTTTTCATCTATAGCAGCTCCATTGACTAAATTGACCCAGAAGGGTGCCCCATTTAGGTGTTCTGATGAGTGTGACTTGAGCTTTAAGAAGCTCAAGACTGCTTTGACTACAGGTCAAGTATTGGTGTTACCTACGGGTTCGGGTTCTTACATTGTGTATTGTGATGTGTCACATATTGGGCTTGGCGCGGTGTTGATGAAATATGGTAGGGTGATTACCTATGTGTCTTGGCAGTTGAAGGTTCATGAGAAGAGTTACCATGTTCACGACTTAGAGTTGGCAGCTATTGTCCATGCATTGAAGATATGGAGGCATTACTTTAGCATGTCGTGTGAGGTATCCATACATCATCGGAGCCTACAACACTTAATTAAGCAAAATGATCTAAATCAGAGGCAGCGGAGGTGGTTAGAGCGTTAGAAGACTATGATATCACCATTTTGTACCATCCCGGGAAGGCCGATGTGGTGGCCGATGTCTTGTGTAGAAAGATTGTGAGTATAGGTAGCCTTGCATATACTCCGATTGGTGAGAGACCTCTAGCATCATAATTTCAGTCCTTGGCCAATCAGTTCGTGATATTAGATATTTCGGAGCCTAATCAAGTTCTTGCTAGCACTATTTCTCTGTCTTCTTTATATGAGCGCATCAGAGAGCATCAGAATGATTACCCCCATATGATTGTCCTTAAGGACATGGTGCAGCACGGTGATGCAAAGGAGGCTTCTATTAGAGATGATAGGGTGTTGTTGGTGCAGGGTCGGATTTGTGTGCCCAATGTGGATGTGCTGCGTGAGTTGATTCTTGAGAAGGCCCACATTTTGCGGTATTCGATTCATCTAGGTGCCGCTAAGATGTATCAGGATTCGAGCAGCATTATTGGTGTAGAAGAACGAAGAAAGATATAGTAGAGTATGTGGCTCGATGTTTCAACTGCCAGCAGGTGAAGTACGAACATTAGAGGCCTAGCAGTTTGCTTCAAAGACTTGAGATTCCCGAGTAGAAGTGGGAGAGTATTATCATGGATATCGTAGTTGGGCTCCCATGGACTTTGAATAAATTTGATGCAGTATGGTCATTATGGATAGGTTGACTAAGTCGCGGCATTTCATTCTGGTGGCGGCTACCTATTCTCAGAGCGGCTAGCTGAGATCTATATCCACCAGATTGTTTGTCTTCACGGTGTGCCGGTGTCCATTATTTTTTATCGGGGCACGCAGTTCACATCGTATTTCTAAAGGGCCGTACAACGTGTGCTAGACACACGGGTTGAGTTGAGTACATCATTTCATCCCTAGACGGACGGGCAATCTGAGCGCACCATTCAGATCTTGGAGATTATACTTCGAGCTTGTGTTATGGATTTCGGGGGTTATTGAGATTAGTTCTTGCATCTTGCGGAATTTGCATACAATAACAACTACTAATCGAGTATTCAGATGGCTCCTTATAAGGCCTTATATGGGAGGGGGTGTCGTTCTCCAGTCGATTGGTTTGAACCGGGAGAGGCTCGGTTATTGGGTACTGATTTGGTTTGAGATGCCTTAGACAAGGTCAAGATGATTTAGGATGGACTTCGTACAGCACAATCTAGGCAGAAGAGTTATGCCGGTTGGAGAGTTCGTGATGTTGCATTCATGAGAGTTGAGCCCTAGGTATATCGGACCCTTTGAGATCCTTGAGAAAGTTGGTGAGGTGGCCTACAAGCTTGCACTGCCACCTAGCTTATCAGCAATTCACCCGGTGTTCCATATTTTCATGCTCCGGAAGTAACACGGTGATCCTTCCCATGAATTAGATTTCAGCTAAGTCCAATTGGTTTGCGTGCATGGACCGTGTCTCTTTTTGAAAAGCTTTTATGTGAAATATTTAAGAAAACATGACTTTTGGCTTTAAAAATAACGTGAGTTGACTACGGTCAAAATTTAGTGAAAACAACCTCGGATTGGTGTTTTGACGATTCTAGTAGGTCCGTATCGTAATTTTTGACTTGGGCGTATGCCCAGATGAAATTGGAGGTCCCTAGGTCTATTTGACTTATTTTGCCGAAAGCTAATATTTTGAAAGTTTGAAAATTTCCTAAGTTTGACCGTAAGGTAACTTCATGGCTAACGGGTTCAGATTTTGATGTTGAGACTTGGTATAGGTACGTATTATTATTTGAAGCTTGTCTACAAAATTTGGTGCAATTCGGAGTTGGTTTGACATTATTCGGATACTTAAATGTGGTTCTAGTTGTTTTTGAGTTTTCTTTGAAATTCCATTCATTTTTATGTTCGATTTGTAGATTTAGATGTTGTTCTGGTGATTTGATTGCACGAGCGAGTTCATATGATGTAATTATACTTGTGCATGTTAGGTTTAGAGCCCGAGGGGATCGGATGAGTTTCGGACTCGTTTCAGAAGAGTTTTGGATGACTTCAATAGATGGTGCACTACTGCTTCTAGTGCTGGACTGCATATCTCGCATTTCCGAGGTCTGGCCTGCAAATGCGAGCCTCGATTTTGCAATCACTACACCGCATTTGCGAGCATGGGCTGGGGATTGGGGTTTTCGCATTTGCGAGAAAAGAGTCACATTTGCGATTTGTCCTGTGTCCATATTTGCGACTCTATCATCATAATTGCGATGCTATGTAGAGTATGGGTATCTTCACATTTGTGAAGAATTTGGTCGCTTTTGTGAAGGAGGGCGGTTCCCATTTGCGATCAATTTGTCGCAATTGCGATATTTGGGCTTCTGATGCATAGTTCGCATTTGCAACCTATGCTTCGCATTTGTGGTGGTAGAAATTATGAACAAGACATCGCAATTGCGACATCTGCAGTTTGGCAAAAGAGGAAATAATTCGGGACTTAGCTCATTTTACGCCATTTCTCAATCCTAAATACTCTAGAGGCAATTTTTCAAGACATGTTTCTTACCAAATTCATTGGTAAGTAACTATAATCCATTTCTTTTCAATTCCCCATTACTTTTCATGAGATTTCAACATCAAATTTAGGATTTCCATGGTAGAAATTAGGGATTTTGGTAGAAATTGGAGATTTTATAAAATTGAGATTTAGACCTCAAATTGAGGTAGAATTTCGAAACAAATCACATAACCGGGCTCAGGGGGTAAATAGGTAATCGGTTTTTGGTCCGGATCTATGATTTTGACCAAACGGTCCCGAGGTTGACTTTTGTTGACTTTCTCAAAAATGATTAAATTGACCCTCTTTCATTAATAGGTAATTTCTAAAGCTTATTTTGAATCATTTGATCGATAATTTACTAGATTCAGTTGGTTTGGAGGCTTGTTCAAACGGCAAGGACGTAATTGATTGATTACTTTGATTCGGTGTGAGGTAATTATTGTGTCTAACCTTGACTTGTGGGAATTAGGATTCCTGAACTACGTGTCATGTGAATTATGTGGGGGAAGCGGCATAGATGCGAGGTGACGAGTGTGTATACGCCGTTATGGGATTTAGCTTGTGGGATTTTGACATTTGTTTCCATGCTTTAGTTTATTACATGATATCCTTCTTTCATGCTTAATTATTATATGTTTTTAGTTGACTTCCATGCCATATCTTTTACTTGTCATTTAATTGTCCCATTGCCTAAATTTGCCCGTTTTTTTCATGACTCCTGCTTATTTGCTATCTGCTTCTACTTGTCTTGATTGCATACTTTAACTGTCACATGCTTTATTTGTTCTATTGTTTTGTAATATTTGTTGCATTCTATAATGTGGTTTCACTTGTGTGAGTTGTTTAGTTTTTAAACACCGAAAAGTTGGTAAAGTTGAGACTTCGAGTTGTTGGAGATTCTTTGATTATTCTGTGTTTCTTTATTGCCTTGTACGTTTACTTCCTTGATATAGAAATTCTTGTAAATTTGGCTGTTTAATTGTTTATGTTGATGATTGAAATTGTTTGGGGAGCGGGTTGCACGCTGCAACGGAAATTGAAAGGTAATGAACTAAAATGGTAGAATAATGGCGGATTATGATATGGACAGATAATGATATAATGGGATCGGGCTGCTTGCAGCAACTAATTGCATATGTGGTGCTTGTTTGTGATTGTTGAATTAGCTTAACATTGTGTTATGAGACTTGAGACTTTGTTATGCTAGCTCTCTCGTAGTTGAAGTTCGAGTTTGTTTTCATTTAGTTAATTGCTTTACTTCCATTTTCGGTTTTCCTATTATTATTATTATTATTATTATTATTATTATTATTATTATTATTATTATTATCTCGTACAGGTTATTTGTAAGTGACTTGCCTTAGCCTTGTCACTACTTCGTCAGGGTCAGGCTCGGCACTTATAGAGTATATGGGGTCAATTGTACTCATACTATACTCTGCACTTCTTGTGCAAATACCGAAGTTGATCCCAGCAGCGCATGGTGAGACTGTTCGGATCCAGCTACTTCCGGAAACTTGAGGTATAGTTACACGGCGTTTGCAGCCCTGAAGTCCCCTTCTATTATGTCATTGTTGTTTATAATTCAAATAGTTGTGTTTATTCAGAATATTATCTGTAGCACATTAGACGCTCATGTATTCATCACTCCAGTTTCAGAGATTGTATTTAGATTACGTTGTTTAGTAGTATATCACCTTATTTCAAACTGGTTAAGTAATGTAGCTAATGTTGTCTTACATAGCAAGTGAAATATTAGGTGCCATCACGGTCCCGAGGGTGAAAATTCTGAGTCGTGACATCTTAGCAGGTAAGTTTCTGAATAGTTTCTGACACTTGAAAGGACGCACGTCTCTTTGCATTTAATGACCGAACACGTGTTACCTCGTGATTTGTAATTTTGCCAGTTTTCAAGGTAATCATGACCATGAATTATGCCGCTTATAAACTTCTCCCCTACTCTTCAATTTTACTTTTCGCTTTTGCAAACTCTTCTTCTTCTTCTTATTCGAATTTCTATGAACCCTATCGCAAAATTCATCTTTCTCAGTAAAATCTCCCTGCTCAAATTTCTTGCCATCATGTCTTCTAACACCGCTGTCCTCGGAAACACCAGCCTACTCTTTGAAGGTAGCCCTAAAAAGAACAAAGCAAATGAAGTTGATGTCGAATCCGAACCTCGTACCATTATCTCTATCACACCGCCTTCAACTTAACACCCAGTTAGACCATCAAGTCCAAAGAAAACCTATTAATCCCAAAAACGATAGACACTGGCCTTTTCGCAAATATCTTTCTTTCATTCGTCTTTCTAGTATTCCCGTCGTGAAAGAAGATTGCAAATAGAATAACATCGAAATCTTCGCCCCCAATGAGGTGGAAAGGGTCACCTTCTCCAAACCGGGGTTCATGTATGTTTATACATACCTTTTCACTTTGGGATTGGTTCAAGGAATTGGCCCCACAATTTTATGATTCTGCCATCATAACTGAATCTGTTTGGCTCAAACAGGCCCATTGGTATGGCGTACGGTGGCTTGCCTTCAAAAACCGTGTTCCGAAATCGAGAAAACCTTAACTCTCGCACACTTGATCAACCTCTATTCCCCAACGATTTTCCGTGGAGGTGTGCTAAAACCCAGCAAACGCAGCCACAATGCCATCCTTACCAGCGTTGATAACGATAACGACAATGGATGGATAGAACGGTTCGTTGTTACTGCTACCAAGGACATCCTCCCGAGAACAACACCTGCTATTCCTTAATCTTGGAACCTTTTTCGTAAGTCTTCGGATATCTTTTCCTTTTCGTGTGTAAAAAAGACTTTCCTCCTTCCTTAACTTTGTATTTTCCTTATTCCAACTACTCATTGGGAACCACCACAGGTTAAGAACCTAGCCCGATAGGTACAAACATTTTTAGACATTTCTACACCAGAATCTCGAAAGTGGAGATCAATGGATCCCGAATTTGATTTGAAAGGTAAAAACCATGGTAATTAAAGGTTCTTGCTTCCTTCTTTCACTTTTTAGCATGACTCAGAAACAATTTTGTTGACTCTCTTTTTGAAACACACAAAACTTTCGAAGGGATCTGTTTTTTGCCCCGCCATTGAGGTTCTCGATGAACCAGAGGAAACTCAACAAGGATTAAAGAATGTCCTTGATCGGAAGAGAACTCGTGATTCCACTCTCGCTTCTGGTGAAGGCGCCTCCTCCCGGAGACTGCATCCCAATGACAAAAAACCAAAGAGAAAACGTACTCCTATGGCCGGGACCCGGGAGAAGCCTTAACAAAAGAAACTACAACTGGACCTACCACTGTAGTTCTTGTTGATGAAGGAAATGATGATGAAGTAGTTCCCCTCAAAAGAAGGAAAAGAACTTCATCAGCTCACCCGGATGTTCAACCGGGAGAACTCCAAATACCACAACCGGGGGAAGTTCAAGGACTCTTCATGGAAATGGAAATCATTGAAAATGTTAAGTCTCGTTTTTGGGCTCCTGTTGATGTTTTCGCTCATAAGAATTCTACCCCTGTAGTACCTCCTCCATCAACTTCTGAGCAAATTGCAACCATATCTCCTTCTACCCAGCTGCTACCTCTTTATCGGCTCCAACAGAACAAACAAAAGACGTTCTTTTCCCACAGCCATCTGATCATTGGAATCTAGGGAAAACTTTTCCGGCACCCACTCAAAACCTTAGTGGTAAATGAAGTGTCATTCTCACAGTTTTGAATGAGTGTCACATACTTCCAAGCTGGTGGAGGTTGCCAACTACCTGAAACTGCTGGCCACAGGAAAAGATTGGAAAAAAAAAGGACTCCCTATCTGCTGTGTATCTACTAAACAATAACATGCACTGTTCGGCTCAGGTTTCAATCTAACCTTCTTCTCTTCCTTTTAATTGTTTGACTTTGCCTTCAACCTTAGCTTTAACCTTTTTAGGCTAACCTCCTTGTTTCTGAGGTCTTGCAAAAGTTGATTTTGGATAAAGAGGAACTTACTACAAAATAAAATTAACTTTTGGCCAAACGAAATCAACTTTTGGCCGAATGAAATCAACTTGCTGAGTGTCTCGCGGTGCTGGAAGAAAACGCTGCTCAAATGGGCGATCTTGAAGCTCGATTAGAGCAATATGAGCAAGACAGAACTGCATTCAAGAAGCCGCTCAATTACATGAAGAACTTAAGGAGCCGAAGGTCAAGTGGGCATAACTGCATGATGCCGTAACTACAGTGGTCATGCGTGAGTCTGCTTTTATGAAGCGGATCAACAACTTCGAAGCAAACTTACGCTCAAAAACTGAAGAGGCCAATGCTGCCAAGGAGAAGAGAGTCAAAATGGAAGAAAGACTCAGAAGGGTCATGGAGCAAAATTAGCTTTATGCGACAACCAGTGCTGAACATGATTCCAAGCTCAGCATTATGAAAGACAAAATTACAAGCTTTAGTTAAAAATTGAGAAACTCTGAGCTAAACTCCATAAACAGGAAGATTATTTCCTCCTCGAGAAAACATATTCCATTTATCACGTGAGAGAAAGACTTTGGAGGAGGCCAAAGAAGCCATTGCAAACGTGGATGACTGCATTGCCAAGGCTCGTGAATTGGAGAAAACTGCTCTCGAGAACCTCCCTGATCAGTCTGTCGCTTCTGACTCTATGAATATTAGCTCCGAGTATTCGGGAACCGAAGAGGAAGCTAAAGAAGAAGAAGATAAGGATGACGGCCTCGAACTAAAAACAAAACAACCTTCTCCTGGAAAGGAAAATGAAGAGTCTTCTCTCCCTTCAGGCTCTGGCAGCAAAAACAATTTATGTATATATTTTTCTTTTCCTTTATAACTATGCCAAACTTTCTTTATTGAGTTTGGCATTTTAAGTACTGAAAGAAATTTTCTGCTTAAGTGTAACGGCCCGACCGGTCGTTTTGAGCATTTGCACTTCGTTCGTATTTTGAGGGCATGAGTAGCTCCATATGATGTATTATGACTTGTGTGAATCGTGGGTTTTGATTTTCAAGTTATCGGAAGTGATTTGAAAGAATGAATTTCATGTTTGAAGCTTTAAGTTGGAAGACTTAGCCAAACTTGACTTTTGTGTATTTGACCCCATAACGGAGTTTTGATGATTCCGTTAGGTCCGGATGATAATTTTGGACTCATCCATATGCTCGGATTTGCATTTGGATAATTGTAGAAGGTTCCGACGCTAATTGGCGAAAGATGAAAATTTGAAGGTTTGGAAAGTTCATAAGTTTGATTGAGAGTTGACATTGAGGATATCGGATTCGGATTGTAGTTCCGATAATTAGAATATCTTCTTCATGTCATTTGGGACTTGTGTGCAAAATTTGACTTTATTCCAGGTTGATTTGATGTGTTTCGGTACGAGTTTTTGAAGTTGAAAGTTCAAAGATCATTTAGGTTTGACTTGAAGTGTGATTCATGGTTTCAATGTTGTTATGCATGATTTTAGGCCTCGAGTAGGTACGTGTTAGGTTATGGGACTCATTGGTATGTTCAGACGGGGTCCCAAGGGGCTCGGGTGAGCTGCGGATGTGTTTTAGATCATTTTCCTTCATTTTGGCCTTGCTGGTTCCTGCTGGTGTCTAGTGCGATCGCGTAGATGAAAAATCTGGAGATGAGTAGTTCTTTCTTGCGTTCGCGAGTAGACGTCAGCGTTCGCGTTGGTTTCTGGAGATTGGGCATCGTGTTCGCATATAGCCATCGCGTTCGCGTAGGGATGAGCTGAGAGCTGGAGTTGAGAGCTTCTTCATCGCATTCACGTATAAGGGAATGCGGCTGCGGAGTGTGGGCGCCTGTGTGCTTCACGTTCATATGGCTTTGTTTGCAATCGCATAGCATATTGTGGAGGCAGTGTAGGTTAATCATCGCGATCATGAAGGTTGTTCTGCGATCGCGGTTCATTAATTTGCCCAGTGATTATAAAGTACTCTATTTCAGAGGTGTCGGCCATTTTTGCATATTTGGAGTATGGAGCTCGGATTGAAGTGATATTTGAGACGATTTTCACTATATGGATTGGAGTAAGTGTTCTCTACTCGGGTATGTTTATATTTCATGAATCTATCTTCATTTTTAGCATTTGGTTGATGATTTCAAAAGAGAAAGTTGGGGGGTTTTGACTAAAGTTTCATAGAGCGAATTATTGAGTTTTGAACATCAATTCGGGGTCGGATTTGAGTAAAAATAGTATGGTTGGACCTGTAATTGAATGAGTTGTCTGATTTTGTGAGTTTTGATTGGGTTTTAAGGTGCGGGCCGGGGTTTGACTTTTTTGTTGACTTTGGGCTTTTGATTAAAAATTCGACCTTTATCATTTGGAATTGTTTCCTTGGGCTTCATTTGATGTATTTGAGTTGCGTTTGGCTAGTTTCGAGCCATTCGGAGGTCGGTACGCGCGAGATGGAATTTTTGGAGCATCGTTTGGCTTGTTCTGTATTGGATTTTGCTTGTTCGAGGTAAGTAACACTTCTAAACTTGGTGCTGAGGATATGAACCCCGAATATACATGTTATGTGTTTGGTGTTGAGGTGACGCACATGCTAGGTGATAAGCGTGTGGGCGTGCACCGTGTGATTCATGACTCGGTTGTTTCTGTGGTACTCTCTGTTTACCTAGTCTTATCTATAACCGTGAAATCTCTACGTGCTAGAGTAATTGAGCTGTGATCCATGATAGAAATCACGCTTAGGCCACATGCTGGTACTATTGGGACCCACATAGGTCGTGTTACATGTTGAATTAATTGCTTAATTTTAAATTTCTACTCGGTCACAGCTATTATTTGCGTATCATATCTCAGTCTCTTTGTCCTTTATTTATACATCATGTCATCACTGTTTGGGCTGATTATCATGACTCTTGTGAGCCTGAGAAACTGGAGAGATTGATGACTGAGTGAGGCCGAGAGCCTGCTGTGTGTGATATTTATGGGATTGGGTTGCACGCCGTTGCAGGCCTTATTGATTCATGCCAGGATTTAGCTTATTTATAGCGCTTGGGCTGGATCGGCCTCTCCGGCGTCTACACATCCACAGTGGGTGCAGTTTCTATGGATATTTAGGCTGGATCTGCCTTGGACTCATTTGCGTTGGGCTGGATCTACCTTAGATTTATTTATGTTCGGGCAGGATCTGGCCTGTATAGTACAAAGTGACTGAGTGTGCTTAGTGTTGAGCATGGTGAGAGAGAATACGAGACAGCGAAATTGATTACTCTGAGAGTGTGAGTACATAAGTTTATCACTGAGATGCATTGCATTTGACATGTGTACTTGAGATACAGGCATAGAGATGCATTTCCTCATGCTACTCGGTTTTGGTGACATTCATGATTTCATTTGAATATTGACATGTAAGTATAGAGATGTACTTTCCTCATGCTACCTGAAAATGAAACATTTTAATTATTATTGAAATATTTTTGGGAAAAATTACAGTTTTCTGACTTACTCATATCTCTGGTGATTTGGTGAAAAGAACTAAGTTTTACTGACATCTTTGAAAAGTATGCCTATTTTTCGGAACTGTGAACGAGCTGAGCATTTTATCTCTGAGTTGTTTCTTTCAGCACTTTTATCATGTTATTACGAACTGTTGTTGGATTTTAATGTTGGACTCCGACCTTTGTTCCAGCTCGTCACTACTTTAAACCTAAGGTTAGATTTGTTACTTATTGTGTACATGGGTCGGTTGTACTCATACTACAATTCTGCACCTTGCGTGCAGATGTTGGATACTAATATTGTTGCGTACGGTGAGAGCTGGATCCGAAGATGTACCTGCATTCCAGTTACGACTATAACTTGTCCTTAGTAGCGTTAGATTTGAATTCTATTCCTTTACATTTCAAATAGATGTGTAATTATTTCAATTCAGTCTTGTAAAATCTAAATTTTAGAAGGCCATGATTTGTACTACCAGTCCTTTGGAAATTCTTGTATAAAAGTAGTTGTATTATCATTTCTTCTCTTAATAAATTTCTTTAAATTGGATAGTTGTTACTTGGCTTACCTAGCGGGTTGGCTTAAGTGCCATCACGGCTAGTTGGATTTTGGGTCGTGACAAGTTGGTATCAGAGCTCTAGGTTCATAGGTTCTACGAGTCATGAGTATGTGTCTAGTAGAGTCTTACGGATCGGTATGATGACGTCCATACCTATGTTCGAGAGGCTACAGGGCATTTAGGATAAATTTTTTATCTTTTTTTCCTTATCGTGCGTCATTTATTTAGCTTGAAGTGTAACTCTTTGAATCCCTTCCATGCATTTGTATGCACATGTGAGCGCTCGATACCAGCTGTACATCGACATCTTGTGATTCCATGGATGAGGTGCGAGGTGTGATTTCTGTGTGCTGATGATGGGCCAGTTTAGAGGACTTGAGACCGGGCTTTGATTGTAGCTTAAGCACGAGGATTTCAGTTGTGTGAGCATAATTTTTGGACTTATATGTCTGGTAGCATCCCTATGAGTGGAATTTGTGGCTCGATGAGTGGCTAGATGACTATATGATGAGTATAATATGACGGCGGGATGGGAACAGGTGGTTTTAATGTGACAAGAAGAGTTTTCTTGAGATGTGAATAGGACTATTGCGTGCTTGTTTCTGTCTTGATGCGATGTATAGTATCAAGTTATAAGAGTGTCGAAAAGATTTTTTTTTTCATGTTGTTTAATTGAGAACAAATTAGATTTTCATGTCTTGTTGATGAGTTCAGACTCGGGAAAATTAAGTAATTGTGTAGTAGTTGTGACTGTGAAAGGGTATGGATAGATGTTAGTTTGAGGCTAAGTAGGTGGGTTATAACATGCGAGGTAATCTACGGATGTGTGATCCTTATAATGTTGTATGGAGGCTTCTTTTCCTGCCAGTGAGTTATATTTGAGCGATTTGAGGTTGGATCGGTTGTAATGGTTGACCTGACCGCCACGAGGGTGAATGCGAGATTTGCAGGTGATTTGAGGTATTATATGGATTGTGTTAAATGGGTTTATGGAGGATTTAGTTGAACCTCACGGTAGTACCATGGCAGTAATAGAGAATGGGCATTGTGAGTTATCGCGTGTTTTGATCTATGGTTGTTAGCCAAGTGAGGGAGTCTGCTAATCGACAATCGGATTGCATGGTTATGTGTAGTACTGGTTTCGGTTGGAGGCATTCTTGTGAATCAGTTATGACTTATAGAGGTTGAGATCGAGGATGACTTGAGTAAGGGAATTTCTGAGTATGGGTCATATTACGCTATATGGGTACGTGGAAATCATGGAATAATTTGAGTTATTTTTCATGACAGATGTAGTGCGCATGGAGTAAGAGTTTTCTCGGTTGCGTTAAGACGCGGTTACTTCCTTAGGTGTTGTCGTGCTAAGGGGGCACAAGTCGTTTGACCGTTTGGGGGTGGTGCAATTGAGATTTGAGCAGAGTAAATGACTCTCGAGAAGGTTCTACTAGGCTCAAGATTTATATGTAGCAATTGAGAATTTTTCGGATTTGCATATGTCCAGAATCTAAGATTTACATTAGATGGTGTCGAGACTCGTGGTATTTCTATATTATTATGGATTATACATTTCAGTATCAGGAAGGTGAAGGAAACGGCTTTAGACTCACAAAAGGTCTCTTCAGTGTGGGTGTCTCAGTTGTGGTACTTCTGGGGTGCTAAAGCGGGAATACAACGACTTATGGGTTTTAAGGCGTGTGCTTTTATGTTAGAACCTCTTGTGGTGAGTTTTCGGTAAAGATCGTGGTGTTCTGGCAAGGAGAAGTATCAACTTGAAGGCAATTCAGAAGAAACTCGGAGAAGTAGGACAGCTTGATAGTAGGTGGGATTAGCACGGTAATGGTTATTGTCGGTTCTTTGGGTATTTAGGATGTGGTGAGGTTCTACACGTGTTTTGCGGCAATGCTCTTGGGTTTCGGCGACCTGCGTGACTTGGTTGAGTTAGAGAGATTCAGTTCTAATGGTTTGATTATGTGCAAATGGGTTTTGGAGGGTTCTCGACAATTTCTAGCATGGTTTGAGATGGATATTTCCTACCGGCATGAGGAGCATGTTGAGTACTGTGATTTTCTACTGGATGGGATTAAATGGAAGGTTTCTGGCTAATCGGATATGTATTTTACTTGTGACTCAGGAATATTATAAGATTCCCATACTTTTTACATGATGGCACGATAGACACGGTGCGTTGTATGCGATTGAGACTTGCATGTGCAAGTATACGATTAAGTTCCAAAAGGAAGATCATGGGTTTATATAGCATGAACGATTTCGGATGTCGACAGTAATTGGTAATTCCTGAGAAGGGTGCATATTTCAGGAGGCGCACTGTGTTCTGACTTACGGATGCTTCATTTGGGGCCCATTGGTAGGCCTAATGAGGATGTGTATTCTACAACGAGTCGGATTTGTTGACTCCATACTGCTATTGTTGAGGGATGTGCCATTCAGTTAGAATTGATTTTACTCGTATCTGATATGTTCTATGTGTTTCTCTTCCATGCTATGAGGGGTTGTGATTCATTGGTTATATGCACACATGGCACGGTTCTATTTGGGCCTTATAGCGGGATTCGAGTGAGATGGTGATTGGGGTGTGGAATGGTTGATTGTGCCTAGGTTATGGTCTTTTCGGGCTATGGTATACTATGTTGTTTGCTTCTCCATTGTTATGGTCATACACTTGTGTACTTGGCATTGAGTTGCCTATGGTTGTTGAGCATTGGGGCTCGAGGTATTTCATATAGATCGGTGTTTGGATGGGTCACATAATTGCAAGTGGGTTATGATAGGATATGATCCTTTGTGTTAGATTCATATGTCTTGGTCCCACTATGTTTGATAGGTTCTTAGCATTTTGTTGTGGAGGTACCTGTTGAGGTTGCAGAACGGTTCTGTCATCTGAGTCATTTCCTATTCTTAGGTGCATTTGAATTGTTGCGTATTGGTGCACGGATTGCACGGTTGTGGCTCTAGGTTAAATTGGCGTGGCATGTCAGTAGGGCGGCTGTATTTGATAAGATGGGGTCGTCGAACCTAGAATGGGTGCTATCGGATTTGATTGCGGTATATTTGGAAGGATAATATCGAAAGTTGGCTTAGAAATTGGCTATAGTTCTTGTCGAATGAGAGGGAGCTCCATTACTTGTTGATCTGATGAATGGTTATGATTTTTTGCTTGTTTCTTTCATCATCGGCCGTGTACGAAGGTTTTAGAATGAGGTTTTGATTTATATGAGGTTTATTACCGGTATTGGGTTGTTTTGAGCAGCTATTGTGATCGAAAAATTTGCTACGAGTATGCGAGTCGTGTGGTATGTCATGTGACTACATCTTGGGTTATGGTTATGGCTTGATACAGCTTGTTCAGACTTATACGGTGTGTAGATGCGAGGTCCGGGTCTTTTAGGAACTTCCAGATGTTGGAAATTGGATTTTGTGGTTTACGGGCTAAGGTTGAAGTAATGATCTTCAGTTCTGTTGTGTTGTCAGGCCTATATGGAATAGGGTAACGTGGGATCACCCCCGGGTATGTATATGGTAAGGTTACACAGTGATTGACGGCTTTAGAACAACTCTTGGCATGTTCGAGGACAGACGTATGTTTAAGTAAGGGAGAATGTAACGATTCAACCAGTCGTTTTGAGCATTTGCACTTCGCTCGGTAGTTTGAGGTCATGTGTAGCTCTATATGATGTATTATGACTTGTGTGAATTAATCGGTTTTGGTTCTTAGGTTATTCGTAAGTGATTTGGAAGAATGAATTTCATGTTTGAAGCTTTACGTTGGAACAATTGACCAAGTTTGACTTTTATGTATTTGACCCCAGAACAAAGTTTTGATGGTTCTGTTAGGTCCGGATGGTGATTTTGGACTTGGGCGTATGCCTGGATTTGCATTTGGATAATTCTAGAAGGTTTCAGCGCTAATTGGCGAAAGTTGGATATTTGAAAGTTTAGAAAGTTCATAAGTTTGACCGAGAGTTGACTTTGAGGATATAAGATCCGGATTGTGGTTCTGGGAATTGGAATAGCTTCGTCATGTCATTTGAAACTTGTGTGGAAAATTTGAGTTCATTCGGGGTTGATTTGATACGTTTCGGCGCGAGTTTTGAAAGTTTAAAGTTCTAAGCTCATTTAGGTTTGATTTGAAGTGTGATTCGTCGTTTCGATGTTGTTATGCGTGATTTAAGGCCTCAAGTAAGTTCGTGTTTGGTTATGGGACTTTTTGGTATGTTCAGACGGGGTCACGACGGGCTCGAGTGAGTTGCAGTTTCAGATCATTTTCCTTCATTTTGGCCTTGCTGGTTCCTGCTGGTATCTGGTGCACCAAGTTTTTTTCGTGATCGCGAAGTTAGAGGCGCGATCGTGTAGAAGAAAAATCTGGAGTTGAGTAGTTCCTTCTTTGCATTCGCGAGTAGATGTCCGCGTTTGCATTGGTTTCTGGAGATTCGGCATCGCGTTTGAATAAGAGCCATCGCGTTCACATAGGGCTGAGCTGAGAGCTAGAGTTGGGAGCTCCTTTATCGCGTTCACGTATGAGAAAACGCGGTTGCGGAGTGTGGGCGCCTGTGTGCTTCACGTTCGCATGACTTAGTCCGCGATCGCGTAGCATAATAGTGGAGGCAGTGCAGGTTATTCATCGCGATTGTGAAGGTTTTTCCGCGTTCGCAGTTCATTATTTGACCACTGATTATAAAGTACTCTATTTAGGAGGTTTCGGCCATTTTTTCATATTTGGAGCTATGGAGCTCGAATTGAAGCGATTTTTTAGGCGATTTTTACCATATGGATTGAGGTAAGTGTTCTCTACTCGGTTTTGTTTATATTTCATGAAGCAAACTTCATTTTAAGCATTTGATTCATGATATCAAAAGAGAAAGTTGGGGGTTTTTGACTAAAGTTTCATAGAGCGAATTCTTGAGTTTTGAACATCGATTCGGAGTCAGATTTGAGTGAAACTAGTATGGTTGGACCCGTAATTGAATTGGTTGTTGGATTTTGTGAGTTTGGTCGGGTTCCGAGGTACGAGTCCGGGTTTGACATTTTGGTTGTCTTTGCGCTTTTGATTAAAGATTCGACCTTTTTCAATTGAATTGTTTCCTTGGGCTTCATTTGATGTATTTGAGTTGCTTTTGGCTAGTTTCGAGCTGTTCGGAAGTTGGTATGCGCGAGATGGCATTTTTGGAGCATCATTTGGCTTGCTCGGTATTGGATTTGGCTTGTTCGAGGTAAGTAACACTTCTAAACTTGGTGCTGAGGGTATACACACCGAATGTACATATTATGTGTTTGGTGTTGAGGTGACTCACATGCTTGGTGACGGGCGTGTGGGCGTGCACCATGTGATTCAGGACTCGGTTGTTTCTGTGGTACTGTATAGTTACTTAGTCTTATCTGTAACCGTGAAATCTCTATGTGCTAGATTAATTGAGTTGTGATCAATGTTAGAAATCATGCTTAGGCCACATGCTGGTACTGTTGGGACCCACAGAGATCGTTTTACATGTTGAATTAATTGCTTAATTATAAATTTATACTCGGTCACAGCTATTATTTGCATATCATATCTCAGTCTTTGTTGTCCTTTATTTATACATCATATCATCACTGTTTGGGCTGATTATCATGATTCTTGTGAGCCCGAGAGACTGGAGAGATTGATGACTGAGTGAGGCCAAGATCCAGTTGTGAGCGATATTTATGGGATCGGGTTGCACGCCACAGTAGGCTTTATTGATTCATGCCAGGATTTGACTTATTATAGCGCTTGAGCTGGATCGACCATTCCAGAGTCTATGCATCCACAGTGGGCGCATTTGCTACGGACTTTTGGGCTGGATCTGCCCTGAATTCATTTGCATTGGGCTGGATCTGCCTTGGATTATGTTCGGCTGGATCTCCCTTAAGCTAGATCTACCCTGTACAGTACTGAGTGACTAAGTGTACTAAGTGTTGAGCATGGTGAGAGAGAATACGAGACAGCGGGATTGAGTGCCATGAGAGTGTGAGTACATGAATTTATCACTGAGATGAATTGCATTTGACATGCGTACTTGAGATACATGCATAGAGATGCATGTCCTCATTCTACCCGGTTTTGGTAACATTCATGATTTCACTTGAATATTGACATGTAGGTACAGAGATGTACTTTCCTCATGCTCCCTGAAAATGAAACATTTTAATTATTATTGAAATATTTTTGGGAAAAATTATAGTTTTCTGACTTACTCATATCTCTGGTGATTTGGTGAAAAGAACTAAGTTTTACTGACATCTTTGAAAAGCATGCCTATTTTCCGGAACTGTGAACGAGCTGAGCATTTTATCTCTGAGTTGTTTCTTTCAGCACTTTTATTAAGTTATTATGAACTATTGTTGGATTTAGTGTTGGACTCCGACCTTTGTTCCAGCTCATTACTACTTTCAACCTAAGGTTAGGTTTGTTACTTATTTAGTACATGGGTCGGTTGTACTCATACTACAGTTCTGCACCTTTTGTGCAGATGTTGGGTGTTGATATTGTTGCGTGCGGCAGGAACTAGATCTGAAGATGTACCTGCATTCCACTTACGACTATCACTTGTCCTTGGTAGCGTTAGATTTGAATTCTATTTCTTTACATTTCAAATAGATGTGTAATTTTTTCAATTTAGTCTTGTAAATCTAAAACTTAGAAGGTAATGATTTGTATTGCCAGTCCTTGGGAAATTCTTGTATAAAAGCAATTGTATTATCATTCTTCTCTTAATAAATCTCCTTAAATTGGATAGTTGTTAATTGGCTTACTTAGCGGGTTGGGTTAGGTGCCATCACGGCTAGTTGGATTTTGGGTCGTGACATTGAGTATTTTACAAGAAGTATTGTTTTTTATTTAACTCACAAAGTTTGATAATTTGCTTTACATTTGATAACTTTTGATCCCGGACATTCACTCTTCTGTAATCTACCCTTTAACTATGAGGGTTCCATAAGAGAAGGACCTTATGCTTACGGTGCTCTCTAATAGGACGACTCCTGTTTATTCTGACACAAGAATTTTAGTTCAAACGAAAAATAAATTAACTTATCATTTGGACAAGAAATAAGATAAAAACAAAAGGACTTCAATTTATTCGTTCCACCTTTAAAAATACATTTACGTAAACATTCATTTGCTTAAGTAAATAAAGCTTCTAATTCATGCGGCTAATCTTTACAAATTATCTCTATGGGGCTGATCATGCAGTTCTCGGTCTTGATAAGACATAGATCCCGATTCTAAAGTCCCCAGTATTCGTAACACTTTTAATGCCTTAGTATGTTATAGTTCCTCCCAGTGTTCGGATGCTAAGTATAAGAATTAGAACACTGGAGATCTTGCTATCGCGGATGACCCTTTCTTTCAAGTACGCTTTACATTATTGCCTCATGAAAAACCTTGCCAGAAAAACCCAATTGGGACACAAACTGGACGAAGGGAAAAAGAGTGCAGCACATAATTTCAATCAGCAAAGATCTTCAGGGTAATACCTTTTAAGGTGAGTCACGTTCCAATTTCTTGGCAATTTAACTCCATTTTTATTTTTCAATTGATACGAGTCTTTTCATTTATAGCAGAAATCCGATAAGGTCCTTCTCACGTTAGTCCCAGCTTCTAGGCGTTAACTCTTGAGTACTTTGAGTTACTTTTCTCAAAACTAAATCTTTGACTTTGAAATATTGAAGATTTGCTCTGTGGTTGTAATATCTTTCCCTTCTTTGCTTCTGTACCACCTTCCTCAGAGACGCCAGATTTCGATGTTCTTCAAGTAAATTCAGTTTAATCAGTAGTGCTTCTTTATTTGCCTCTTCATTTCCTCTGGAATACCTTATGGTCGATTCCCTAATCTCTACTAGGATCAAACCTTCCACACCGTACACAAGTGAAAATGGTGTTTCACTAAGCTCAATTTCGCTGTTGTTCGATATACCCATAACACACCCAGTAACTCATCTAGCCAATTACCTTTAGCATCTTTTTACTTCTTTTTGAGATTTTGAATTATCATCTTGTTGGTGGACTCTGATTGTCCGTTAGAACTTGGATGGTATGGAGAAGATGTAATCTATTAATCTTCAAACCTTCCAAAACCTTTGTAACTTTGGACCCTATAAATTGTGGCCTATTATCATAAGCGATTTCTTTTGGTATTCCAAACTAACATATGATGTGATCCCATATGAAATCCATCACTTCTCGTTCACCAATGCTTTTGTAAGCACCTGCTTTAACCTATTTAGTGAAATAGTCAGTTAAAACCAAAATAAATTTTACCAGCCCCGGTCCTTGTGGTAAGGGGCCAACTATGTCCATTCCCCATTTCATAAACGTCCGTGGTTATATCACTGAATGCAAATATTCCGCTGGTTGATGCACTAGCTATGCATAACGCTTGCATTTTTTATATTTTTGTACAAATGTCTTTGTTTCTTGCTCCATCCCGAGCCAGTAGTAGCCATCCCTTATCAATTTGAGAAACAACGAGTCTGCACCGGAGTGGTTCCCGCACACTTCTTCGTGAACTTACCTCATAACGTAGTAAGCCTATGATGTACCTAAAAACGAAGCCAATGGTTCTTGAAAAGACCTCCTGTATTATTGATCGTTAACAAGACAATAACGAGCTACTTTAGTCCGTAGTGCCAGTGGATGCTTATGCACCTTCAATCAATTTGCCATGCCTTAAATATTCTATAAACTCATTCCTCCAATCCCAAATTAGATTGGGTGAGTTAACTTCACAATATTCGTCCACATCCAATACCGAATGCAACAGTTGAACGACTGCCTAGAATCATCTCTTTTCATTTTCCTGGATGACCCCAAATTGGCCAATGCATCTGCCTCTCCACGTTTTCTTCTCTCTGAATGTGCATAATTGACCATTTGTTGAACCGAGAAAGTAATACTTGAACCTTATTCAAGTATTGTTACATGTGCTCCTCCTTGGTGTCAGAAATTCCATACACCTGGTTCACTACCAGTTGGGAGTCGCACTTTATTTCGAGTACCTCGGAGCCAAGTCCCTGATATAATTCAAGTCCTGCAACCAAAGCCTTATACTCGGCTTCATTGTTAGTTAATGGCATAGTTCTAATGTCCGATCTCAGGGTTTCTCCCGAAAGAGTGATTAATACTATCTCAAGATCAGACCCTTTTACATTGGAAGCTACATCCGTAAATAAGGTCCAAACACCTGATAGCATCCTCGATACCAACACTAACTCTATAGCAATTAAATGCATTAGTCTGGACTAAAATCAGCTATGAAGTCGGCCAACACTTGTGATTTGATTGCAGATTTGGGTTTGTATTCAATGTCGAATTCACTAACCTTGACTACCTATTTAGCCAATCGGCCCAATAATTCAGGCTTATGAAGGACATCCTCAAGGGAAAAGTTATCACAACGGCTATGGATGACATTGAAAATAAGGCCTAAGCTTTCGAGAAGCGACTATGAGAGCTAGGGCCAACTTTTCAAGGTGCAGATAATGTGTCTCCGCTCCCGATAAAACTTTACTAACATAATAAACAGGAAATTGTTACCTTCCTCTTCTCAGACGAGAACAACACTTACCGCTATTTTCAAAACTACCAGATAGATTAACAGTTGCTCTGCTTCCTCCAGTTTTGACAACAAAGGAGGGTTAAACAGGTACCTTTTTAGGTCTTTCAATGCTTGCCAGCATTCTAGAGTCCGCACGAAATCGTTCTTCTTTTTTCAAAAGCAAAAAGAAATGATGACATTTCTCCGAAGACCTTGATATAAACCTGCTTGGAGCTGCCAATCTTCTGGTCAACCTTTGTACTTCCTTCACACTAGTTAATTGATCCGGGATATCCTTGATGGTTTTGATCTTATGGGGATTTTACTTGAATTCCTCTTTGAGAGACCATAAACCCCAGGAACTTTCCAGAACCAACCCCAAAATCGCATTTTTCAGGATTGAGCTTCATGTTGTGCTTTCTTAGAATGTCAAACGCCTCTTATAGATGAGACAAATGATCACTTGCATTAAGAGACTTGACCAACATATCATCAATATACACCTCCATTGTTTTACCAATTTGTTGTTCAAATATTTTATTAACAAGCCTTTGATAAATGGCTCCGGCATTTTTAAGCCCGAAAGACGTCACATAATAGTAGTATATTCCAAAAGCTCCTTAACTTATGCTCGGTCGTAGCATTGGTCACTTGATCAATGTTTGGCAGCAGGAAAGAGTCCGTAGGGCATGCCTTATTCAAATTTTTATAATTTACACACATTCTAAATTTTTTTTTTTTAGGTACTACTACTACGTTAGCTAGCCAATTGGGGTAATTCATCTCTCGAATTGAACCTATATTCAGTAACCGGGTTACCTCTTCTTTAACAAACCTATTTCTGACTTCTGCTATCAGTCATTTCTTCTGCCTTACCGGATGCGGACAACCACCTCTAGTGGAATTCCCGTCATATTTGAGTTTGATCATGAAAAACAATCAACATTAGCTTTAATAAAGTCAATAATTTTTAATTTGAATTTGGGACTCAACCCCGTTCCTAAGTGGAATTTTCTTTCTAAGAACTTCATTGTCACGACCCAAAATCCAACTAGTCATGATGGCACCAAACCCAACCCGCTAGGTAAGCCAATTAACAACAATCCGATTCAAATGAGATCTACTGAGAAATATAAACGATGAAATAGCTAAACTTTATACAAAAATCCCAAGGATTAGTAGTATAAAACTTGAGCTTCTAAGATTTAGAGTTTACGAAGCTAGCATGAAATAAATACATCATCTGTTCGAAATGTACATAAACCGATTTGAATAAATCTAAAGCTACCATGAACAAGAGATAGCTATAACTGGAACGCAAGTCCATCTTCAGTGCCAGCTCCCGCCATACATATCAACATCAGCTCCAAAATCTACACTCATAGTGTAGAAGTGTAGTATGAGTACAACCGACCCCATATACTCAATAAGTAACAAACCTAACCTTAGGTTGAAAGCAGTGACGAGCTTGGACAATGGTTAGAGTCCAAAACCGACAGTCAAGAACAACTCGTAATAATGTAATAAAAGCAGTAAAAGTAATAACTCAAAGATATGATGCTCAGCTCGTTCAAAATTACAAAAAATAGGCATGCTTTTCAGTTGTATTAGTGATACCCAAATCTTTCACCGAAATCACCAAAATATGAGTTTATGAGAAAAATTGTAATTTTTCCCAAAAATCTTCAACAACAAATAAGATATTTCATTCTCAGATAGCATGTGGAAAGTACATCTCTATGCCTACTTGTCAATGTACATGTGAAATCATGAATGTCACAATACTGTATAGCATGAGGAAATGCATTTCTATACCTACATGTCAATGTGCATACCAAATGTAATGCACCACAGTGATAAACTCATGTACTCACACTCTCAGAGTACTCAATCCCACCATCTCGCACTCCCACTCATCACGCTCATTCAGCACTATACGGTACCTGCGCTCGCTACTGGTATGTCAGACTCTGAAAGGGTGTATCCTGCCCACCGCTAATATAAAGCCAATATGGCCTGCTGCGGCGTGCAGCCTGATCCCATAATAATAGATAAAGCCTATAAGGCCCGATGCGGCGTGCAACCCAATCCTATCATGAATCAATAAAACCTGCTGTGGCGTGCAGCCCGATCCCATAATTATCACTCACAATTCGGCCCTCAGGCCCCAACATAGTCATCAATCTCTCCAATCTCTCGGGCTCACAAATCTCATGACAATCAGCCCAAACAATGTTAACATGATGTGAAAACAAATGATAACAGAGACTAAGATATGATACGCAAATGAATGAACATGACTGAGTATGTAATTGCGATTTAAGCAAATAACTCAACAGCAGAGATGACCTCAGTGGGTCCCAACAGAATAAACATATAGCCGAAATATGATTTCTTACATGATTCACAGCTCATATAATCAACAAGCAGAGAGAACATGGATGTAACAAGATATAACATCAAACAAGTCCGGTCACAGTCTAATATAAGGCTGTGGCCCACGGTGGGCCTGGCCCAGGACCGGCCCAGGCCCGCGGTCCTAGTGGGCCTAACGGGCCTGTGGTCCGGTCCCTAGCGTTCTTGGGCCTCAAACGGGGCAAGGCCCGTCGCGGGCCGATTTTAAAAAAATGCCTGGCAGGCCCGGGACCGCCAGGCGGGCCTGGTCCGGGCCCAGCGAGCCTAGTGGGCCTGGGCCGGGCCCAACGGTAACTTTTGAAAAAAAAAAAAAAATTAAAAAAGCCAACGGCCAGATTTTTAAAATCTAGCCGTTGGAGCCTCAATTTGACCGTTTGGGGTTCAGAAAATAGCCATTTTGGCCCCCAAACTTTTTATAAATACACTTTTTACCTATTCCCACCCATAAATAC
>MCJB01042137.1:129150-143808 GCA_002018475.1 Nicotiana obtusifolia
TACTTCGTCCACTTCACGACCAGGTAAAAGAACTGCGGGTATTAGGGCCCTCAGTGCTTGGAAGGAGTTCAGGGGTTCCCAAGGTGAGAATGTTGGGGATAGTTCACAACTAAACGAGCTTCAAGTTTATTTGTCGCAGGCACTTGAATCAGAGAATCCCGACGGCTCCTTCGACGTTTTGGAATGGTGGAAGGACAAACAAAAATATTATCCGATTCTTTCAAGGATGGCTCGAGATATATTGACTGTACAAGCTTCAACGGTGGCATCCGAGAGCGCTTTCAGTCAAGCGAGACTTCAACTCGGTGATCATAGAGCGTCCATGAGGGATAGCTTGGAAAAGGCAGTACTCTTCCGAGATTGGATCCGTTCGGAAAGAAGAAATTTCGGACTTGCAGAATCACAACCGGATGTCGACGAAGCTTATGAAGAAATGCTATCAGAACTTGAGCAAGATGCGGCTTCGCCCGGCAGCGGTGATGAACAAGCCTCTTTTCCATCGCCGCCAACGCAAGTTCCTCCAGACCTTGAAGGATTTATGAAATTTGTTAGGGATAATACTTAGAATAATATGTAACTTTCTTAGTTTTTCTTCCTTTTAATGGTGGTATTAGTACCTTGTCGTGCTCATTCCATTGGGGGGAGGAAGACTAAGAAAGATAATTGTTTAGTTTATTATGTAACTTGTATTTTGGCACATCTTCCTTAGTTTTTTTTCCTTTTAATGGTGGTATTAATACCTTGTTGTGCTCATTCCATTGGGGGAAGGAAGACTAAGAAAGAAAATGCCATTTTTTGTTAATTCAATAATAGTAAAAATTATAAGACATTCTCTTGAATATTTCTTTGCAATTTATTTTGTCCTTCAATATGATATGGTATATATACATATTATATATATACAATATATACAAAATATACATACAATATATACAACATATATATATAATCTTTATTAATATATATACAATGGTTAATAGTTTATATCTATATATAATACATATAAACTATATATATATATACATATATATATATATATATAGAGTTTATATATATACATATACATATTATATATATACAATATATACAAAATATACATACAATATATAGTTTATATATATAATATATACAACATATATATACAAGACTAATATACGAGTGTTATATTTATATATGTCTAATTGCAATATATTCTTATATGCATATATATACAATGGTTAATAGTTTATATCTATATATGTATATATATAAACTATATATATATATATATATATATATATATATATATATATTATATATATACATATACATATTATATATATACAATATATACAAAATATACATACAATATATATAAAATATATATACAATATATATATGTGTATATATATATATATATGTATATGTATACATTATATACAACACTTATATAAAGCAATATATATATATGTCTAATACATATATATAGTTTATATGTATAATATATACAACATATATATACAAGACTAATATACTAGTGTTATATTTATATATGTCTAATTGCAATATATTATTATATGCATATATACAATGGTTAATAGTTTATATCTATATATAATACATATAAACTATATATATATACATATATATATATATATAGTTTATATATATACATATACATATTATATATACAATATATACAAAATATACATACAATATATATAAAATATATATACAATATATATATGTGTATATATATATATATATATATATATNACTTATATAAAGCAATATATATATATATATATATATATATATATATATATGTCTAATACATATATATAGTTTATATGTAAAATATATACAACATATATATACAAGACTAATATACTAGTGTTATATTTATATATGTCTAATTGCAATATATTATTATATGCATATATAGTTTACAAAAAAATCCCGTTGATTTAAAAAAAAAAAATCGGCCCATTAGGCCCGTGGGGCCGCCGGCCCGGCCCATTAGGCCCGGGACTGTGTGGGCTTAGGCCTGTAGCGGGCCGGTCCCCTAGCCCAGGACCGCCAGGCCCGGGCCTGGCCCGGGACGGGCCACAGCCTTAACTTCGGTTGATCTTTTCAAAATTATACATTACTCCCGTTGGCACACAATTTTAACTAGATAAAATGCTGTGAAGAATATTACCACTTTCTGTATGTCTTCTTGTTTTTCATTGTTGATACAACATGGATACATAAGATTATCTCTAAATGAATAAGGGCATTTTAAACTAATTGAACAACTCCTTTCACTGCCTTGTGCACGAAAGCTTTAAATAAGGGGATCTCATAAACCTAATTGTGAACAACTCTTCTGCACTGCGTATTGTAATTGATTACTGGCAATAATGTGTTTTCTATGTGATTGCTGCAAATTTAATTGCTCTAACTATTCTTGATGTGAACATGTCTTGGCAGCGACTTGCTTTAGCGGATAATTAGTAGATAATCTTCACCTTTCCTCTACCAGACCCTTTTGGAATGTGCTTTGTTAGTTTTAGGTGGTATTAGTGAACAATGTATCAACCTTCACATACATATCGGTAACAACAACTATTTCAGTCTTTAATAAGCTAGTATTTCGAATTGATTAAGGACCATGTAAATGTCCGTTGTTATATGATTTTCCTAGTTGTTGCTGCTTACAAGTTTCATACATATGTGATTTTCTGAAATAAAAATTTGCAATGTCATTTCCTTGTGTAGGGGATTGTTTTTCCTATTGCATGGTCTGAATGAAGACAGGTCTGTGTACCAGCTTTGGAAGAGTTCTTGTGGTTGTAACTTCGATTTTCATGTTTATAATATTAAGACCTCTACATTCATTAACAGCGGCAGGTATGATGACTTCGCCAAATGCTAACGGGTATAAAGTTTATGGAATTGATTGGATTGTAAGCTTATTCCTGTGCATGTGCTTGAAATAGTTTTCTTCTCCTGATAATTCATAGATTCTGGTGTGTTTCGTTTATTTCTTTTCCATATTTTGTTAATGGATTCTCAGATGCAACTTGATGTGTCATGTCTTTCTCTCTTTTATTTTTTGGATGCTATTAAGTTTTACGTATTAGTTTGGAAGTAGGGAACTAGATTCTTTTTCGCGTGCAGGACATGGAGGAGGTGATGGATTGCATGCATTTGTTCCTTCTTGGACTATGCTGTAAATGATATGGGATGATTTTACTTTTGCATAGATAGACATTAAAGAAGCTGAAACAGTTCTAAGTCGTAAGTGGTATGTATTCACCAAATTTCTTCCATTTGTTGCAGAAAAACCCTCTCTCAAAGATTTTGGATGAAAATCCAGGACTTCCGTGCTTTTGCTTTGGACATTCAACTGGTGTAGCAGTAGTCCTTAAGGTAATGTTTAAATCACAATGGTAATTAGCTACTATATTACATCTTTAACATGTTATTGATGAAGATTCTTTTTGACCTATTATTGATACTAATTGTAGGCAGCACTTGACGTGAAGGTGAGAGCTAATATAGCGGGTGTTATATTTGACTTCACCTGCTATAGGAATTCAACCAGCTCATCCGGTTATCACAGTAGGTGTCATCTTAACTCAATTTTCTTTGTTATCCCTCTATTTCTTCCAAGCACAAAAAGATTTTAAAGGACTGCTTTTTCTTATTTTTAGGTACTGGCTCCAGTGGTCTCTTTCCTGATGCCAAGATTCCAATTGAGCGCGGCAAATCAAAAAGGTACGACAGTACCTAGGGATCCAGCAGCATTATTAGCCAAGTATTCAGATCCACTAGTATTCACTGGATCCATTAGAGCAAGAACTGGTTACGAGATCCTTCAGATCACTGCCTACTTGCAACAGAATATGAGCAAGTTGACAGTACCATTCCTAGTTCTTCATGGCACCGATGATGCAGTAACTGATCCAGAAGGCTCTAAGAAACTCTATCAAGAGGCTTCTTCAACTGACAAAAGTATCAAGCTATGTGAAGGATTGTTGCATGACTTGCTATTCGAACCTGAAAAAGAAGAAGTTGTGAAGGATATAATCGAATGGTTGAACCAAAGATTGTGAAGATGTTTGAGTACTCAAAGGACCAGCTTGATCAGAGGTAGAGGGACAACTTGAGTCCCAGGAGATTGGCAATGCCAAGTTTGGGATTTCCTTCAATGAGGCTATGTATTAAGTGAGGGAATTAAGAGAACTGAACTTGCTAAATAAGTTTGAGCACATCGAACATGGAGAAGCTTACACTGTTAATTAATGTAATGATATCTGATCAGTGGTGACATTGCTCAAGGTGTTGCTTGTGGTAGTTTAAAATTTTGACAACCACTCAAATTGCACAACCAAATAGGACTTTTGTAAGAATGGTTATAACATCATCCATTAAAAGGTGTTTTTGGTAATACCTTGGTAAGTTTTGGTTGAATAACCAAAGTAACTACCTAGGCAACTTGTAACATTGTATCTTTTTTGCTAAATGATACTAGTATAATTTTACATGGAAAAATTATCTCTTGGTAATATATTGATTTCTTACAATGTCTTCACTGAGATAGGCTTACTGTGCAGTATGCATTAATTGATTGATGGGATAAAAAGAGGCATGTATCTCCATACACGATTTTCTTAGAAGTGTGTCTTCAATCATCTATTTGATAGTGTGTATTGACGTTCCGGAGATACTGGAAATGCCAATCAGACATTTGGTTTGAAGGTTGGGCTCAAACCTGTACTGGGAAAATGGATTGGCTCGAGAACCTACTTGGCATATGACTTCTGATCAGTATCTCTAAGAATGGTGCAGGTGCAGATTGAGGTTCCTTGGAAAACAAAACGAAGGCATTAGGTGGAGCTCACATTTTGCACAGACATCAGATAGCTAATAGGTTATGGCCTCAGTTAAGATGAATTTTTTGACAACTACTCAAGGAACTGTGTATGCATTCACTGCTAAATGATGTTTTGATGCATACATTATATAATTATTGAACAAGTATGAATATAGTACAATGTATTTTGACAGAATGCATGTTTAAACGTATAGCTTGTCAATATTTTTCAACTTTTTCGGAGAAGATTGAAGAGAAGTTTCTAGGAGCAGATAATGGATAAATCGACATGAGACCCATATTTAACCAACCATACTTTAGTGTCATCATAATGCTTGTAACTTAGTGATATCGGTGAAAGTGTAAGTGTAAATTCAATTGAATCATTCGTTTGAACTCCCTTTCCCTATCTCCTTATATATTTAATTTTTTTTGTTTTAAAAAGATAAAGCAACCAAATAAACCAAAACTTCAGTCATGGGGAATGGGGGGTTTGCCAATGCCAAGTCGTATGCACGCAAGCGTATCTGTGCAAGTTGCAGTGCAAATCTCATACGCACACTGCCAGCTACAAGTTGTGTTAATAATTGCTTTTCTTTATTTTTATCTCTTTTCTTCTATTCTATTTTTGAAGTGACAACGGCACTAATCATTCATATTTTAGGAAACTTCAAAGAAATAGACAAGAGATATGATTTGCCTGCACTGCTAGGGAAAAATGTATAGATTTTCCCACTTGGGATGTCAACCAATTAAATTAACTCCGATATCCAAAGAGCTGTGCTGCTTTATATCACGAATAGCGCCTCTTAACGACCCAACTTTTCTCGCTAATGTGTTCCCGTTGCTTGTTATGGTCGCTTAGAGTTTACGACAAACAAAATTAAGCGATTAAATAATGTGCAAATATATGCTAGTCAACCATTTGTTAAGTTATAAAATATTATTCATAAATACTGTCATAGGCGGCTTTCCAGCCATGCCCAATGAACCCTTGGACGTGCCCCGTGGCGTCCTGGCAAGCCTCCCAACGTTCAGCGCCACAGTCGATTCCGTGGTCTCGGCAGCTCCAAGTGACAAGCGCGCAGGCGCCTCTGTCGTCCCACTGATAATCAGCACCAGCGCCCAACCACGGGCAGATGTTCACAATGCCGCGTGCGGAGCCTGAGCCTAATGACAAAGTTGCTGCAAATGGACTTGTTTCTATCTTGTAGAAGACTAAGTCCTTTTCATTGTAAATATAGAATAGATTTACTTTATTTTCTTTTAGTATGCATCTACAGCTTTCATAGGTCAACTCTTGTAACTTTAGTTCATTTTTTTTAAGCATTATTAGGGGGGATCAAGCATTCAAAACTTTTTAGCAAGCAAACAATTCTTTGTACTGGTGTCTCTCCCCCTCGACACCGCGCAACTTTTCTGTAATAGCTTTCATTTATACAATCAAGCTTTCTTTCTCAATTCTCTCTACTGTTCTCAGTTGCTCACGACATTGGTTTTCTCGTACGGCACTGACAATCTAGTCTAGTGTACGGAGGGGACCTCAGTTTGCGGACAGCAATCGTGCTGACATCGATTACTTAGCCTTACGTTGCCCTTCCAAAAAAACCTCAAAAAGGCGCCGCGTAATAATACATATGCATCTATTAATTAAATTGTAAAAACCCATGCGAATACATTTTACCTTGGTGACACCCTGCGTTTACTCATGTATATCAAGCCTTCACTTCCCCTCGTCGCCTTCTTGTCTTTTGTGCTTCTTTTTAATGAAGGGAATTGTCATAAACTAGAAATCTTCTCTTCACTATTATTCACGAGTTCACAATCCACACCAAAAGTTCTTATCAAACCCCCATCCTGCTAATACCTTTTTTGATATTTACGTTAATTCTTTTAACTGTTTCGTTTGGCGCCCGTCACTAAGTAGGATATATATGATATCCTAGCAAATATTAGTAGTAAAATACTAGTACCGTTGTTGTCTAACAAATCGTAATTCTTTATTTGAATACCCACTAGCCAAGAGGTGCATAAATTATGCCACTCCGGGACGATGTGGATTCGTTGAGCCGATTAAACCCATAATCTTTAAATAAAATAAAATACAAAGAAAGTTGAAGATAATGTCGTAAATATTTTTTTTTTTAAAAACTTTCATAATCAAGTCATATTGTAGGCCTGCATTGAACTTCTACTTAATTTATAATTATGGCAAAAATAAAATGTCTCAAACGTCTTGTGCTGAGTAATCCAAAAGGCATCTCGTTAACAGCATCATTGGTGGAACTTTGTATGCCAATTAGCGATGTAGAAACCGAATCGGAAAATCATATCAAATCTAAAAGTTAAACCAAATCCATTAAAAAATTCGATGAGGTTTGGTTTGATTTGATTTGGTATTGAGTAAAAAAACCCCGAACCACACCTACGTATAAATATATAATTTTATATATACTTTTAAGACTTCATATAGAATTTATTTTAAAAAAAATGCCTATAAATATTTGAGATTCTCTTATTGGATGTAATACTTAGTAGAATATGAAGTGCTCTATTTTTATTAACTATAAATAATATGTTGAATGATCACTTGCTTATCAAGTATTATTGAAATGTATCAATCTCTTCGTTTTTCCATATAATCTTTTTTGAATTTGAAGTGGTATTTCGATAATTGAAAATTAAATAGAACATATCATTATTTAGGTATCATATTGATTTTTATGTTTAATTTTTAAATTCGGATAAGTGAAAGTGTACATCAACGAATTCATTGTTAGACAACTAAAAAATAACTATCATGTGCTACTAAGAAAACTCTCCTATAAGAATATTTTTAATATATCATATGTTTGTCAATTTTTTTAATATTTATTAAACATATATTTACTTATCAAAAATTTAACAAAGTAAGATTGACATATTATTCATGTAACAAAAAAAACCCGAAAAATCCGACGAAATCGAACCAATCCAAACTGATATAATTGGTTTGGTTTAATTTCAATAAAAACCGAACCAATCCGGTCCATATACACCCCTAATGCCAATTATCAAATTAATCCATGTTGTCAGGTTAGTACTGTTTTTATGTGGACAAAAATTAAGGAAACAACCTATGTTGTCCTTTTAATACTGCATTTCTATGATCAAACTATGTCCTGTATTCATGGTAGTCGTAGATACCAGGGAGTTTTTCTTCTTTAATTATCAGTATAAGAAAGGAAATAGGATTAAGAATTTCCTCCTCCAAGATATAGTTACTAATCGTGATTGGCTAAGAATAACTGCAATTTATTATTGTTTTCTTTGGTTAAGCAATAACCAGTGGCCTTCTTTGCTTAGAAAAGAACGATTTACTATTATTTTACAGTTCATACTTTTAATCACCATCATTGGTTGATAATTCGGGAAGTTTGGTGTAGCCAAAGCCAATCAGAATAAAACGACCTGATTAAATTTTGTTTGTGTTATATTTTTCAAAAATAAGTGAAAAGGCACCAATTGATTGACTTTAAGTAGCCATTAGTTCAATCTCAGAGTACGGTTATGGAACTGACCAGTGGATATTCAGTTTTCTCCGTCCATCCAATCACATGCATGGACTATATGACCCTACTTGAAGAAAATGACATTTTGGTCTGAAGAAACAATTCAGTAGTCAAAAAATTGTAATTCGAATGATAATGTTACGAGTTGAAACATCTGTCTCTCATAACAGTCATTGTGGTCTAAACAGTCTAGTTGAGTCTTCTCTACTCCCCCATTAATTAACCATTATGCACTAATTTCGAGTGTCTTTGCATACCAAATGATTACCGCTAATCACACCATAGTGACCTCATTCGTTGCACTTAACAGAGGTTTGAATTTTAATCATTCAGATCTCAGTCATTAAGTGCGTTTGTTTTAGATCTGAATTTTGATCATCGAATCTTAACCATTAAGACTGTTTGTTTTTTCAATTTTACAACCACTTAATGGGTCTGAATGGGTTTGTAATGAGTAAGATCTATAACAGAGTCTTAATATCATTAAGATGTTATACATCCAAAAAATTTGTGAAAATGATATTTCATTATTACTCCTACATTTTTACCACTAATCACCATCACAACTACTATCGATGTCCCACACCATTATAGACTACCACCACCAATTACCACCATCCTCAACCACAACCACCACCGCTGCCAAGCATGAATGTCAGTTGTCACTACCACTAGCCATTATTTCCAACCATTACCACCAGTCACCTTGCCACAACAATCACCAATCACCGCTATCAACCACCACTATATATCACTCATTATTGTTATCAGCCACCAACACCATCAAACACCACTGTTAACTACTATTGTCATCTACCACACAAAATTACCACTATCAACCAACACCATCACCAGCTACTACCCGGTCGGCACCCACAACCACAACTATTAGTCATCATCACCACCAACCACCATATAATTTTTAAGAAATATTTGATTAATATAGTTTTTAATTAATTAGTATTATTTGATATGAATTTTTACTTATTAATTTTTAAATAAAGACAACATTTTCATATTTAGATGTAGAGAAAACAGTCTTAATTATTCAGTATTCAAATCTTAATACAACATTTTAATATTTAGATATGTATTCAGATTCAGATGTTTTAATCTTAATACACATATTAATATCCTGTATTCAGATTCAGACGTCTAAATCTTAATAAAAACAAATGAGTCCTTAGTCCGCCTCCTTTTACAGCATATACTTGTGTTTGTACTGAGATCAGTTTGATTTCATGGAAAACCTTCAACCATGAGATAATTCAATACATAGATGACAATACTTCCTCATGCAGCTCAATAACTTCGTGATGGATAACCATCACGGAAATAGGAAGAAATAACCTAATATTTTTTGTTTTTATTGGGATTTGAGCCATCTACTTTATTGACCACTAGACCACACCTACAGTGCATATGTCTGTTTCCTATTTTAATATTCTCTTATTCACTCATGCACTGTCCATAAATAACCGAAGCAAGAGAAGAGCTTCTTATTAAACAATTCAATTCTTGATTAAAGTATACGTTTCTCCAAGACCAGACCACAGAAATACAAGGAAGGGACGGAGCGTTTAACTGCAGAAAAACTTACTTTGTTTACAGGAAATGCAAAAGCAATTTTCAAACAGAAAAAGCACAACCAATTTTCTGATTTCTCCACATTGATGTATTTTTCCCCAGAAAAAGGTCCAAAATTACTCATATAAGCTATCATCTTACTGAAGACAAATTCTTTAGGTACAAGATAACAAAAGATGCTTGTCAACTCAACTAAGAAACCAAGTCCTTATAACCAAAGGTGGCAACCTTGCCAACCATCCTTGAATGTTACAAAGTCGTTATGTGATCAAAAGAATGAGAGTATCTCATTGGTTTTCCATAAGAAATATTAGTTTAATTAGAAGATCCTAATCCAACTTGCATCATCGCTCACATCACCTCCCTTATGATCTTGGCCTTCCAATTATGGGATTAAATACTTTTTCATTGTCTGTTTCAATTTTACTGTCGTTTTAACAATTCCTTTCTCCTTATTGGCATTTGTAGAGCCCATTCATTGCATCATTTACCCTCTCAACATTCAAAAGGAGACCTAACATCTCTACATCTCCCTCCTTTACAAACCTCAGCCTCCTTTCCCTTTATAAAGATATCCTTTCCTTTAACTTATTAGCTTCCACTACGACTGCCTCTCTCTCTCTCTCTCGACATAATGAAGTAAATTCTGGTTCTCTGTATTCTTCTCTTCTCTCTCCCCATGCACTCTGCCTACATGATGAAGTAAATTCTGGTTTTCTTTAGTCTATTGTTCTGCCCTCTGTTCAAGGTCATGTAGCTAAGTTTGCAGCAAACACCATCCTATAGAGCAGATTGGATGATGAAAACATGCTAGCTGACTCTGACACAACATCAGAACCCTCAGCTGGCATACAAACTCTTTCGTACGTCCATTTAACAATTACTCCAACATTTAAATTCGTCTTCAAATTCCAGTCTCATATTTATTGTTTTTTTTTCTTCTCAATAAGATTATTTGTTAGCTCATGGAATGTTGGAGGCATTGCACCACCTAACAACTTGAATATAGAGGGCTTGCTTGATACTCAGAACAACTTGGCTGATATTTATGTTCTCGGGTAACCTTTACCTTCACTATACTGCATTCTACTAATAGGTTAATGAACCAAACCACCTGATGACTGCACTTTGCATGTGCGGCTGCCCTTGAAAGTGAGCAGCGGCATGCAAATGCATCACCATCTGATATCAGGTTGGCTTGGTCAAGGTAGTACTTTGATATTTGTAGTAGTTAAGGGTCTAAATTCTACTTTGAGAATGTTCATGTCATGAGCAAACAACTTTTATCAGGTTTCAAGAAATTGTACCTCTGAATGCTGGAAGTGTTATAGCGCCAGAGAACACAATTTTATGCATGCAATGGAATTCTCTTATTAGAACAGCTCTGAACAAGATAGCTGTCGACAACATCACCCTTCAGAAGGTAGAGGAAGAAGAAAATCAAGAGGTTTACCCACTAAACAAAGAGAGTTCCTTACATTTTGAATGCATAATTAGCAAGCAAATGGTGGGAGTTTTTATTACCATATGGGCGAGGTCTCCACTCCTTCCATATATCAGGCATACAAGTGTCTCCTCTGTAGGTTGTGGTATATTTGGCTACCTCGGAAACAAGGTAAAGAATTGATGTAAATTTCTATTTCTTGATCATAATAGCACATTCCCTACAAAATAGAATAAAACTGATAAATTATAGGAAGCAAGATATAACATCTGAGTAACTTGCACGCGCTGCGCCCCCGCCAACAGGGTGTAACTCCAATAATCAGAGCATATATGGAGTATAAATGGAACAAACTGGATAGAGACACAATAATATGCATCTAGTTTTCAATTTACTAATTTTCAATAATTGATATACAGGGTTCAGTGTCAGTTAGATTTTGCTTGCATGAAACAAGCTTCTGCTTTGTATGTAGTCACTTAGCTTCCGGAGGAAAAGAAGGAGATGAGAGACAAAGAAATGCAGATGCCTCCCAAATACTATCACGCACAAGATTTCCTTGTGATTCATTTCAGCATTTGCCAAGAAAAATTCTACAGCACGAGTACGTTTACCTATTCACAATAATAATTAACACTCGCATTTTTGCCTTTGGATTCTCATGGTCTTAGCATTTTCCTTTAAAGTTACAGTACCTTGAATATTGATATAGCATCAGCAGCTAGCCTGCTGATACCACAGTTAAACATTTGATTATGCTTTGTAGAGGCAAGAAGCAGACGCTACTACCCTGTCCAAGACTCATAGACAGTTGATTAGGTGAGAAAAGGAAAATAAAAGATAAGGGGGAGTAAGATTGTGTTAAATGCATATGAACCCTCATGTCAGCATTTGCAAATAGTTTTACACTTGTCTTTCTTAGCAAAATAAAGAAGACTTCACATTGTATAAATTGATTATTACTCCTGTATATCAACTTGTGAATATCTTGCAAAATCTTCTAACAACCATAAGCTGGTTAATATCATACTGTAGATGATTTGGCTAGCTGACATGTCATAGGTACAACAAAGAAGACTTCACTTTGTACACAGTGATTACAATGTACCAACTTGTGAATATATTGAAATTATCTTCTAACAACCATAAGCTGGTTAATATCATACAGTAGGGTGATTTGGCTAGGCGACCTGAATTATAGGATTTACTTACCTGAAGCCATAACAAGATCGTTAGTCAACTGCAGACGGTGGAGCATCTTATTACAAAAGGATCAGGTACTGGAAGCAAAAACATAACAATTTTAAAGTTCCAGAAACCATTCAAATATACAGTAAGATTTTACTCCTAGTATCACCATTATTTGGAAGTTCACATTGAAAACTTGGAAATATGAAGCTGAAGGCCGAGCTAAGAGAAGGCTGTATTTTCAAAGGATGGCAAGAGGAAGAAATTGTGTTTGCACCAACATACAAATATTATCCAGATTCTGATGATTATTATGGCTGCAATCAGAACGGGAAAAGAGGAAAGAGTCGAGCCCCGGCTTGGTAAGTTGCCTAAGAACATAAAAATTATTTTACCTAAAAGCAAATGGAACAAGCATATCTAATAAAGAAAAATATTCTATAGGTGTGATCGGATTATTTGGTTTGGCAAGGGACTGAAGCAAAACCAGTATAATAGAGGTGAGTTTAGATTGTCAGACCACAGACCAGTACGGGCAACTTTCACGGCAGAGGTCAAGGTTCTATCACCATTATATTAGAAGACTTAGAAAGCCTTGCCAAACAGTTTTGACAACTTTGTGAAGCAGTTCTAAATTTCTAATAATGGCAATAGTGACAGATTATCGTGTATGGTTGATATCCCATAACATCAGTAGCAGTCAAACAAAAGCGCCAGAAGAACACAATAGTTGGGAAAAGGAATAGTGAGAGAAGAAATTAAGAGCCTCAAAATTTGGGTCCTAAATAATTAGGTCAATTCGGACACCTACTATAATGTTTTGTTTTATAAGTTTCTCTATTGTTGGGGACATAAGGGAACAGCAAGGGGATGATGAACTTTCTGGCTGATTCATTTCAAGCTGTTCTCGAAAATAAGAGAAAAGAAAAAAAGGGATTATGGGAATCACAATTTTGTTGAAGTACCTTTTAGGAACATAGTAGCTATATTGATCCAGAAAGAGAAATACAAGGTTAAAAGGAAAATTACATGTGGCAACAGAAACTATAAAATGCACAATCAAAAAAAGAAACTATAAAATGCATGTAAATTGTACCTTAACAAAAAAAAAAGTACAGATGTCTTCGCTTGGACAGAGAGTTGGCATATTCCACTTTCAGTGCACAATAGCAGAAAAGGAAAGAACAATCTACTGGTAGTTGTTCCATTGTTGTAGACAACAGAGACGTTCATAAGATTCACCTGACCCTTACCCCAACTAGCACGAATCACTATGCTGAAAGGTGACTATAAAGAAAGACAACCAGCATTTAGATTAGTCAAAGTTCAGGTCATTAAGCAAAATTTTTAGCACAAACATAAATGCAAAGAGAATAACACCCAAATAGCATCTGTTGAACTGAACAGACTTGCCATTTGTTTTCTTCTGCTCAAATCACTGTTTTCTCCTCTATTTTAGATTATTATTGTTAGTAGTAGCAGATAATATCAGCTCAAGGGTATTGTAAGAACTCATTTTGGAGTATAAAAGTCATGGAGATCCAATGCTATGCCAATATCTGTCGATTCCATTTAAGTATTTAAAGTAAAATTTACTGTTTATTAACAATTGATATTTTTTTGACCATTCAATTGCCTACTAATACAAATATAACCAACAATTAGTCGATCAATATCCAACATCTCAGCAAGAAAGAAACAAAATTTAACTGTTGAAGATACTAGAAAGACTATTTGAGATAAAAAAAAAAAACAAATACCTACAAAAGAACCAACTAAATACTGCAGAGCTTATCAGAGATGAGTCTTACCATTAGGTGCCTATGATGTTGATTATTGAGAGTAGTGCTTTTAAAGAACTTGGAGAATCAAAATCATGAACACTGAACTTATCTTCATCGAATATCTTGGATATCCAAAATGCCACTTTCTTGCATCTCTATAACCCTCTTAAGAACAATTACAAGTTACAGAGACCTTATTGTATGCTCTTGCTAAAGCTGGAAAGGCCAGGGATCCCCTCACTGACCCATCCACTACTCTTTTTG
>MCJB01042148.1:3750-46748 GCA_002018475.1 Nicotiana obtusifolia
GGGGGGGGGGGGGGGGAGGAGATGCCCCAAAGTTGCATCCACCTCCAGGATACCACCCCAAGGTGAAAGACAATGGCGGATCTAGCCTTCTAACACCGGTTTCAACTGAACCCATAACTTTCGATGAGGAACATAAATTTATATATAAAAATTTACTCAAATTACAACAAATAGTAGATATGAACCCATAAATTGAAAAATACAATGGGTTCAATGATAAGAACCTTAAAGTTGAAACCGATATAATTTAAATCCCGGATCCGCCTCTGATGAAAGAGATGAGGTGTAGGTTCTGCCCGTATATTTTCTTCCCTTTAATTTCTTTGCACTTTTTGGGATCATTTGGGTGTAAAGCTATCAAGTTAACTAAGATAAGTGCAAGGCGTTCTTGCATATTCTTACATACCTTTTACTTATGTTGTGTCGACCATAGACATGATCTTTCCGATAATGCCATCATGACGCGAAATGAGGAGGGAGTTCTAAAACTTGTGGGTCTAAGATAATTGCAAGGCCATTATCACGTGCATCTTAGCATAGGCCTCAGTTGGACTCTTAATCATGAGTCTTGATTGAGAAAAAAGTAGGGTCGTATAAGAACTCTGAGGGTTTTCTACATATTTTGATAGCCTGCATTCAGGAAGGCACAGACAACCTTTATATTCCATGCACATTACCACTGACTAACCGTCTTGTAAATATTGCTCGCCTCAACGCTAATAGAGTGAGGCGAGGTGATGCGAGCTTCCGTCGCCATTTTACTCTGTAGCGTAGCGTTTTCAAAGAGGCAAGCGCCTTTGCCTCTGTAGCGTGCGGTGACCTGTAGCGTCGCTTTTTGTAAAAAAGAAAAGAAAAAGGCAGCAGCAGCGATCTGCGATTAAAACAAAAAATTAGGGCTGACAATTTCTTTACTCTTTCTCCTTCAAGTCGACAACAAACCTACAACAGACCAGCGATTTCCTTTCTTCTTCAAGTTCCTTCATCAGGGATGCTTCTCTTCAACTCTTTTCTTCTTTCTTCTTCTCCTTTCTTCGAGTTTCTGCTCTGCCCAGAGGTGTCCAATTTTTTTCTTTCTTCTTTCTCCTTTCTCCTTTCTTTCTTTCTTTCTTTCTTCCTTTTTCTTCTTCTTCTTCTTCTTCTCTTCTTTTTTTTTGGGGCTCTGTTTTTTATCGCTGCTGCTGCAGTCAACAGAACAGAGTCTGTTTTGCTCTGTTTTTTCTTCCCTTTTTTTTGGCTCTGTTTTTGATCGCTGCTGCTGCACTCAACAGAACAGAGTCTGTTTTTTCAAGGTGCTGCAGTCGACAGAACAGAGTAACTCTGAGAGCTTCTTCAGTTCTTCTTCTCTTCTTCTTTCTTTTTTTTTTGCTCTATATTTTTGTTTTTCAAATTTTCACAGCTTCATTTTGGGCAGAGGCAGAGAGCTTTATTTAAACCTGAAATTTCCTCCTTTTTTTCAGTTATAGAGTTAGAATTAATTGCATATTGACTTGATAATTTTTTCCTATACAACGGTATTTTTTCCTTTAATGCTAACATTCTTGAAGTTCAGGAATTTGAAAATCTAAGGATGTTGCTTGCTTTAGTTTATGAATCTACTATGACTATCTATTGAGTTTTTAATTTTTGAATTGATATATTTATTAATATATTATTGCTATTGAGTTTTTAGTCATATATATAATATATATATTTTTATATAAATTGTCGCTTCACATCAAAAAGGCGCTCCTCATTGAAGCGGGCACTCGTCGCTATTTGTCGCCACAAGCTATCCAAAACACTGTTGACCAGTTTTACTATGGAACGCGTTCCACTGTCAGGCTTCTTGGTTGCTTCCTAGTAGAGCTATCAAAATGGCCCGGCCCTCACGGGCTATGAATTTTGATGGGCTAAGATGATCCGTCTTTCATTTGAAAGGGCCTTAAAAATTCCAGTCTAGCCCTAAGCAGGCGGTGGACCAGAATGGACCTTCAATTTATTTATTTTTTAAAAGTTATAAGACATGTCCAATATAATCATTACCACTTGCTGCTGCGTGCACCTTTTAGGTCTTTTTTGATAGTTGAGACATTGTGAGAGTACACTTTTCTCAAAAGATGATTGTCATGGATTCATGGTTACCTTTTTATTGTGGCTATCAAGAAAGGCTTAGCTTACATTTCTACGGTTTCACTGATCACATAAAGAAGATGAAATATGCAAAAATGTTAAAACCGACTCTGCAACATCGCAACGATATGCATTTTTATCGTGCGTATAGACTAAAGCCAGAATACCTAACCACTATCCTTTGGAAACTAGAGATTCCAGGCCTGTGAGATCAGAAAGAATAGAATAGTTTTTGACACAGGATATGCTTGAATGAGATGAGTAGGCACCTTAATATATCCTACAAATTTCTATGTAATCGAAACCTGGGAATACAAGTGCATGAAGAGACATTTAAAGAAAAACAAACAAAAACAGAAGGTAACATTAGTTGTAGGCTACATATTGCGTTTAGCCTTGGTTCTAAGAACCTTTACTATTTTCCTTTTACTCTTTTCGTTGAAATATATTAATTATTTCTTTGGCCTCAAAGGCCGGCCTCGGCGCAGCCTCTAGGCCGGCGGGCTGATTATGGTGGTGCTTAAAAGCCTCAGTGCTAAATGGGCTAAAAAACCTTAGCCCACCCCTACCCAAGTTACAGGTTGGGTTGGGTTGGCCTCATGGGCCATCCGATTTTGACGCGGCTACTTCCTTGCATGTATCGAGAAACATCAATTGGCCAGTTGTGACTACATGATCTGCTAAACATAATTAGGGGTGGATCCACGTGGAAGTGAGTGGGTTCACGTGAACCCTCCCTTGACTATGTATAGGACTAGTGTTTTTCGTGTTACAGACTTAAGTAACTGCGTGTGAACCCATACTCAATTGAGCACCTTGGTCCAGTGGTAACTGTGTGCACCTGTCTTGAAGGTCAATGGTTCGATTCCAGCTTGCTCGCCTTCGGACTTTTTAACTAACAATGATTCTTTCCCTTTATTCTTTTCTTTTCTTTTTTTTATTACTTTGTCTTGGACATTCTTTTGACTTTTGAATTTCTCCTCCCTGAAACCAAAATATTTTCTTTCCTTCAACATAATGTTTTATGGAATATGCTTTTATCTTTTCCTCTTGAAAATTATTAGTGATAATTTATAGAAGTCGTAAGTGTTTGTTGAAAAAGAGAACTTCAAAATTAAAAGGTTAATTTATCAACAAAACTTTTACATTTTATCAAAAAATAAAGTGCTAGAAAAAGATAATAAAATTAATGTTGAACTCCAACTATAAGCAAAAAATGCAAATAGCATATCTGGGAAATAGACGTACTTAAAATAATCTCTAATAGGATGGATAATTCGTTTTTAATAGTTTTTAATTTGCTCTATAGAGCATAAGGTATTTATAATGGTAAGTAATGATACTATTATTGATAGTTTTCAAAGTATTGAAACTCGTCAAGGATGTAAATGCTGCTAATAGCTTTAAGTACAGTTTACTCGTGAACTTGTTGTATCGTATAAAAATTATAGTTAAATCAAATATCTATCTTAAAGATAGTGGTGGACCCACGATGTTGAAATCCTGGATACATCTGAACATAATCCTCTAATATATTGTTATTGTCATTTTCTTCTCATATCTACTTAATTTCTCATCTTTATTGCTTTTGTTTTCCATGGCATGGTATCTAAAAACAATGAAGACAATTAAAAATAATCTAGGAGAAATGTGAAGTAAGAAAATGCCTCTTTCAACCCAATAATTGCCTAACCCTTTTTCTCCCTATTCCTCAGTAATGCCATAGTGTAGTATCTTACTATGCGGCTTAATACAACAACAATGAAAGCAACGCCTTTCAATCGTAAACTAGTCGGATCGGCTATATGACCTAATGGCACTGCTTTATTAAATCGTCAGTTACTCCCTCTGTTTCAATTTAAATGATACACTTTCCTTATTGGAAATAATTCAACTTTAAGATTTTCATTTTACTCATTTTATCCTTATTGAGAAGCTTGTATAGCCACACAAATGTTATGGCCCCACAAAACTTTTACCCCTTAAGCTTTTATGACCACAAGTTACAAAAGTTTTCCTTTCTTTTCTTAAACTTTGTGACGAGTCAAACTACCTCATTTAAATTGAAACGGAAGGAGTACTTATTATCAACTTGACAGTTGTCTTGTCTCTCACTAAATCAGGTAGGTTAAGGTGTGGGCAACACTTTGCTGATTATATGACCTTTCATGTACAGAATGCTAATTGGCACCTCAACATTGTTTAGGTTATCTATCCAATATGTTGCACATGTGATGTGTCCATAACTTATCAGTTGTGGTTAGTGGCGGCAAAATAGTCAAAAGAAAACGGTTATCTACCTATGTTTGTGCACGGATCGGATCGGATTTAGCACATTTCAGATTGAACTTTCGGATATCGTATTCTACAAATGCAATCTGAATCCGATATGAATGAATATCGGATTGGATTAGATTTAAAGTTTGGATCGGATAAATATTTCGGATTTTTGGATCGGATTATACGTATTATTAAGGCTATTGCTTATCTAATCGGCTATGCATCTGTCTTATTTGCTACTTCTGTGTTCTGTGCTAATACAAACATCTCTTTGCTTTTCATCCTTTTATCAGCATTGCATCTCTAAGAAAATATTTCTTTGGAGGTTTGAGTTGTTATGCCTCTAAGTTGCAAAACTCATACTTATATTTTTTTTGTAGAAGCGGCAATATAACAAGAAAAATTCATGTTTATGCAATTATGAGGGTACTATGGTGCCAATGTAGCTAAATGCAACAATTGTAAAGGTAATAACTTGGAGGAAGATGTAAAGGAAGTACTGGCTATCCGAAATTAAAGTTTAGTATTTATACAATGCCCTAATAATTTCGGATTTCGGATTGGATCGGGTTAAAATTATACCAATTCGAAATCCGATCCAGATATCTGAAATTTTAATAAACATAATCCGAAATCCGATCCAAATATCCGATATCCGAAATTGAATGGATCGGTTCGGATTTTGGATATCTGATCCAAATGTACAGCCCTAATCTACCCATGTTATCCATTAAAAATGGGTTAGGTAATGAATTTTTTAAAAACGGTCAAATATGGATAAGAACCATATCATCCGCTTAGAAAATGGATAACCAATGGATAACTAATGAGTTTAGCTTTTACATTTGTAAAGCCTCACGTTGGAGGTTCCTCTAGTTTGGGAGACTAGTAATTCTCTCAAAAGTGATGGTATTGATATTATCCGCCGGTTAACCCGTTTTTAGCCGTACTAAGTTTGGGTCAGGTCGGATAATTTATCCGTTTTGCAATATCGTTTTGACCCGCTCATATCCGTCCCGCCCCCTCCCGTCCTGCCCGTTTGTTGTCCCTAGTTGTGGTGTATTAATTTTACTTGCTTTAAGAAAACCTTAACATTTCTTATAAAGTTTAGTCTCACATTTGATAGTCTCACATTTCCCATTTGATAGTGTCACATTTTTTCTCCTCCTTATTTTTCAAAAGAAATCTGTTTCTTGTTACAATGTTGTGTGAATTTGTTTCGGCTCGTCTTTTATCCATGCAGAATAGATATATTATGCTGCATTTTTAAAGCTAATAACAGATGCACCCAAGGGTGTGGCTTAGTGGTCGATGAAGTGGGTGAGAACCATGAGGTTTCAGGTTTAAATTCCAGTTGAGGCAAAAATATTAGGTGATTTCTTCTCATCTGTCCAAGCGTTGGCGGACAGAGTTACCTTATGCCTGTTGATGGTGGGAGGTGACAGGTATCCCCTGGAATTAGTTGAGGTGCGCGCAAGCTGGTCCGGACACTATTGTTATCCAAGAAAGAAAAAAACTAACAACAGATGACTCTTTTTTCCTTGAACGCACAGCATATGCGTCATAAGCTGGTTTTCTTTTGGATAAAACTGCATAAAACATGAGGATAAAGTAGCTCCTAACATTCTGTTGAAAATCATTAGTTGAGCGAAATAAGCTTATGGATGTTTATTATATGAGAAAGATAACACCTCACTTGGCACTACTATCTGACTAGGCTTCTCCTTGGAAAGCACTTGAGAAAGCCATGGGAAATTTGAAGAAGGAACCGTCAGTTGAGGATTTATTGAAGCAACAGATAAAAAAACAAGAATATTATGAAGGAGGAGATGGGGGTGGAGATGGCCCAGGTGGTAGCGGTGGAGGAGGCAGTGACGGTTTTGCTGAGCCAGATGACGGTATTTCAGGGATCTTGGATGAGCTTGTACAAGCAGTCTTGGCAACTATGGGCTTCATATTTTTGGTAATTGTGCCCCCCCCCCCCCCTTTTCTCTCATCGATATTTTGTGCACAGATATATGTGTACTTCTGGAGCTCACTGTTTATATTCCTTTAGAAATTAGATGGTGTTACCCTAAAAGGAAATCCTTGCAGGTTAACTTAGCTAGTGATGTGTTTTGTTATTGGCTTATCCAGAACTTATTCTAACTTATACCTTTTTGTCTAAACCATTTTCTGGTAAGTCATGGACCAACTAGAGTTGTAGCGTAACGGACTGAATAAAGAGAAACAGCCTATGATAATCATGTATTTTATGTTTAGCCTTTGATAGATCTTCTGCCCGATCTCTCATCTGGTGGGAGTGGAAGGCTTCAGATGAAGATATTGTTTTGAAAGGGTTTTAAATCAACCAACCACAAATGTCTGCTTGTTGTAGTAATAGCACAGGAAGCAAGTTGTTCGTTGCATGTAGTTTGCTTACTCTTGACTTTTAAGTTGTACTTCATTTCAGTACATGTACATAATTGAAGGTGAGGAGATCAATGTGTTCACAAAGGACATTCTCAAGTTTATCTTTCTAAGGCAAAAGAGTATTCGTCTAGGGCGCACAATCGCACGGTGGGAAAGCTACTTCAGAAGCCTGACTGAGAAGAAAGAAGATCCATATTGGTTGGAAAATGAAATTATTAGGACAACTACTTGGTATGATAGCCCTGCCAAGTATAGGAGCATTCTCAGGAGGTTAGAATCGAGTTCTTATTATTGAAAGCAAAAGCGATTCTACCTTTTCCATCTCTCAAGTTTTGCGATAGTTTAAACAGTTCCCTTAGCAAGAGAAAAAGAAGACTAGAAAAACCTGCTGTAATCACAAATGCCATTCTAATCTTCGGAATTTTGCTTCATCAGTAAATTTCAAGTGTTTTATTTTTGGTTCGTGTATCAGTGTCTATATATAGTTCCTCTGAAGAATTAGTTCGTCATATTATTCTGGTAAAAATTGCCTGCTTTCCAGTTACAAAATACTATTATCAATTTTAAGCGAATTAAAAAGAAGATCAATTGGTTTGTATAAAGTGCTGGCTCAAAATATAGGAAGATTAAGCTCCTCCATTGTCTCATATTTCAGCTATAAAGTAATTTCGTTGACTTGATTGAATGATCATAATATGGTGACAGTTATAGGCGGGGAACAATAATTTTACCTTATAATTGATTTTCATTTAATTAAATCAATCTGTGCCTCTTGTTATAAAGAACAGCTAGCGCAATTAGGCATTTATATTTATTTGTTTATAATTATGAATTCGCCTCTCGTCTTGAAAGATTTTATATGTCTTGTAAATCAGTTTTTTGATGACTCAAGACTATTATTATAGCCGCATTGTGTCTTGCTGTAAAAATGCATTCTTGTTCATGGGACGAAAAGGTTGGAATTTCTGTAATGATCCATTAGGTGTGGGATCAAAGGGTTTGTATGGTATCCTTTTGTAGCTTTTGATTATGATATATTATGGGTGATTAGATATTTTCATTCAACGGGAGAAGAGTTACCTTATGCATTATAGATCGAGCAACTTTATCGTTGTGTTAAACTTTCGGTTTAATATTATTTCGTTGTTGGGTAAACAAACTTGTTTTCGTCATGATTCCTAATAAATCTCGGACCTAAGAGTAACTTAAACTACAATATAAATTTGATGAGTAAATTTGAACTCGCAGATTTTATTCATTTTAAGTTGGAGCTCTATTAACAAAAAACTAATATAAGATATTTGCTGATAACAAGGATATGAACGAACCATGCGACAAAATTTAACAATTTCGAATTTAGGATAATTTGGACCTTCGAATGGGGAAAGACTCCAATGTGTGACCGATCCAGTTGTCATTTATTAGTTTACGAGGTTGGTAGCACACTCATAGCTTCTTTAATTTTATGTACTGATGATTTTAGTTTTCTTAAGTAAAACTCTAGTAAAAGTAGTAATTTAAAATCATAAGTTAATGTTATGCTGATAGAATTATTACTTTTTACTTTATTAATATATATAATAAAAATATTTGCTCATTATGTTTAAAGGAAAAACGAAGAGCAGTAAATAACGAAAGAACAGGAGAAAGAAGGTTATCTATTTGTCTTTATGTTTGTTCGGTCATGGGAGAAAATGGAAAGGAAAAATTCTTAAGAGATTATTTGACAAATTGACAATCTATACCTATAGTTGTCTATCTATTTATTTATATGTATATCTATCTATCTATCTATCTATATTTATATCTATATTATTATAAATGTATGAATGTAATATTAGTTTATAAAAATAACCTTGTAATATTAAGAATAATAACTCATAATAAAAGGATATAACCAGAATTTTAGATATTAGCCTTATAATCCTATTAGTTTTAGAATATAATACTACACGTTAAGAATCCTATTAGTATACTTACTTTTTGTACACCCAACATGTCGTTTTAAGAATTTATGCCTCGTTCAGCGACTTAAGATCTCGAGCCGTTTTGTAATGCGTATTATGACTTTTGTGTGTGGTGGAGTTAGTATTTTGGCGATTTCAGGTTGTTTGGCGAGATTTTGATCCGAGGTTCGGAATCGAATTCTGAGAGTTGCTATAGCTTCGTATGTTGATTTCGGACTTAGGCGTATGTCCGAATTTGAAATTAGAAGTCCGTAGAATGATTCTACGCATTCCGGCGAAAATTAGAAAATAGATTTTTGGAAAGTTTGACCAAGGAGTTGACTTTTGATATCGGGGTCGGAATCCAGTTTTAAAAATTTTCATAGGTCCATTATGTTATTTATGACTTGTCTACAAAATTTGAGGTCAATCGGACTCGATTTGATAGGTTCTGGCATCAAATGTAGAAGTTGGAATTTGTTAGTTTCATTAGGCTCGAATTGGGGTATGATTCGTGTCTTTAGCGTTGTTTGATGTGATTTGAGGCCTCGACTAAGTCCATATGATGTTTTAAGATTTGTTGATATATTTGGTTGAAGTCCCGAGGGCCTCGAATGAATTTTGGATGGTTGATGCAGTTTAACTTGGGCGTTTCAAGAATGTTTCGATGTCGCTTCTTCAAGAATAAGTGGTATCATATTACGAAAATGGGCTCCAAATTCAGATTTAATTGAAGCATTAGATCTGTATCGAAATTTCGGAGTCATGCAAAAAGAATCGTCCAATTCGGACATCATATGAGAGAGTATGCCTATTTTTGTGTTAGGAAAAAGTTGCCAACGCTCAGGCGCCAGAAATTTTTGTGGCTATTGGAACCAGCGCCACAGGCAGAGTCCGGCGCCACCTGTGGCGCCCGAAACAGAAAACTCTATAAAATGGGGGGTTTTGGCCATTTTTGACAAAAATAGAGTTAGGGGAGCTCAGTTTGGCCGATGTTTAGAGGGGTTTTCACAAATTTGAATGAGTTAAGTGTTCTTTATTATAAATCCTTTATAGATCATGATTCCATACTCATTTACATCATGAATCCATGAATTTATGAAAGAGAAATCAGATTTTTACCAAATCTTCCAAAAACGAAAATTTAAGATTTGAAAGCCAATCCAATGTCGGAATTCAATAAATTTTTGTATGGTTGAACTCGTATCGGAATGGGTTATCACATTTTGTGAGTTTTGTATGATTCCGAGAAGTGGGTCCCACAAGCAATTTTTTAGTTAAATTTCGGATTTTAATCCGGAAAATTTGTAAACTCATATGGAATTAATTTCTACTATTTGTATTGAGTGTATTAAATTATTTGTGACTAGAATTAAAGCCTTCAGACACAAAGTTTCAAGGTGAAGGTTTGCTGGAATCTTGAATTTGGTTGCAAAGCGAGGTAAGTGTCCGTTCTAACCTTACTTTGAGGGATTAGAAGTCGTGTTCTAATTGTTAAATTGCTTCTTGTTGAGAACAACGTATAGGCATGGTGACGAGTATCTATACGTTGGTATCGAGCATGATCGTGGGTCGTATATGGATAGTTTTTGTGTGATTATTGTTCCAATTGCTAAATATTATCCTTGGTATTGTTATGTGAAACAGGGGCGGGTGGCACGCCTGCCATAAGATATTGTGAAATGGGGGCGGGTGGCACGCCTACCACAAGATATTGTGAAATGGGGGCGGGTGGTACGCCTACCACATGATTTCTTCATTTTAGTTGTTTCTTTTGGTTATAGATTTAGCCGTCTTCTATTCGGTATAAAGTCGATTGTTAAATAGATTAGTTGAATGAGGATTTGTTAGGAGTCAAAGGGGTCCAGTATCATAATTGTGGGTAGCGTCTTAAGGATTTGTTAGAATTTAAGGGGTCCAGTGTCACATTAGTAGGGTTGTGTCTAGATTTAATAAAATGATAATTGGGTTGGGAGGTTAATTGTAGATAGAACCGTTTCAGTTGTGGAACTTTAATTATAATTGAGTACTGGCATTAGTTAAGCTGCGTAGGAGTTGAGTTAAGTTTGGTTATAGCTGATTCTCCCTTGCCGGGGTGTTTGCTTTGATGTTATTTTTCCCTCGTTGGGAAGTTATTATATTGCTTTTGTTCCCTTGCCGGGATTTCTTGTGATTTTTGTGATGATGTAAGTGGGAGCAGGTGGCATGCCTGCCACAAGATATAATGTAAGTGGGAGCGGGTGGCACGCTTTCCACAAGATATGATGTAAGTGGGAGCGGATGGTATGCCTACCACAAGATATAATGTAAGTGGGAGCGGGTGAAACGCCTGCCACAAGATATGATGTAAGTGGGAGCGGGTGGAACGCCTGCCACAAGATATGATGTAAGTGGGAGCGGGTGGTACGCCTACCACAAAATATAATGTAAGTGGGAGCGGGTTGCACGCCTGCAACAAGATGATATTGAAAGTGAAAGTTGTCGGTATTTCTCTTTAATTGTATTAGAATTTAATTTTTGTAGTTTCCTTATTAGTCATTGATGATCTCTTTGGTTTTTATCTTTTATTCCGAAGCATGTTTCCCTTTCCCAGTTTTAATTGTTTATTTATTTTTATATTTTCGCTATATATATATATATATATATATATATATATATATATATATATATATATATATAACTGCACAGGTCTTTTTGGAGTCTGGTCCTAGCCTCGTCACTACCTCGCCGGGGTTAGGCCAGGCACTTACCAGCACATGGGGTCGGTTGTGCTGATACTACACTCTGCACTCTTTTGAGTAGATCCCAGCACTGCAGATTTTGGACCGTAGGTAGCTTCCAGCTTCTTGCTTATCAAGCGACCCAGGGTAGTCCTGCAGGCGTCCGCAGACCTTGCTGTCTCCCGCTATCTATTTTACCTATTTCTTTTATGTAGTCCCAAAGACTGCACTTTGTTATTTCTTTCAGACTCTTAATTGTAGTACTCTTAGACAGTCTGTGAAGCTGTGACACTAAATCTTGGATAATTTGTTAAGGAGATTTTAGTAGTGATGTTTTAAAGTCTAAAAGTTTATTCATTCTGCTCGTTAATTTATGCTGATTATTAGCTGTTGGTTTTAAGTTGCATTGAATTTAAAAATAAAAACATGATTAATAATTCAGTTAATTGGCTTGCGTAGCTTTCACGAGTAGGCGCCATCACGACTCCCGAGGGTGGGAATTTCGGGCCGTGACACTTTCAGGCTGTCTAATGCATATAAAATTGAACAAGTAAATATCTTTAGTCATGTAATCCTATTACTTTCAAGATATACTTCTTAAAAATTTCTAGTACTAGTATAATTTGAAAACGTATTATAATGTCCTATTACTAATTTAATTTGAAAATGTATTATACTTTCCAAATTCATGTATAAAAAGGAGAGCCTGTATTATTATAAAAGCATAAATATAATATTAATATACCAAAATGGCCCTAAAATATTAAACGAAAGAACTCATAGGAAGAGGATATAACTGCAATAACCTATTTTTTGGACTATAATAACTTTTACACCAATTTTTAATATTTAAGATTTTAAAATTAATAAAATTGTATCTATTAAATTCTTATTAAAAATATTTAGGAAGGTTTAATAAAATAAATTTCATAAGAATCCTCCGTATTGGCAATATATTACCACTCCATAATGTTCAATACCAAAAGAAAAATAAAAAGTAATATTAAATGGATAGATTAAAGAGTTGAAATTAAGAAAAAAATACCCCATGATAATATATTTTTATATTATATGTGAATTATTTTCCTACTCAAATAATATTTTTTAATTAATTTTTCGTATAATATTAAAAAATATCCAATTATTAAACAACAACTAAGAAAATATTTAAGAATATAAACGTGTGAGAAAGAGAAAAAAATGGTTGGTAAAAGTCAATACCATTACTGATTCTACAAACACAAAGATCTAAACATGAAATGTCATATCAATCTTTTACTCTTTGAAAATAAAATTTATGGTGGATAAAATTATAATTAAGATTAAATATTCAAAACGCGAGATAAAATAATATTAAGATCTGAATCAACATAGAATAACTAATTTTTTATGTTAAAATCAAATAATTAAATATTTTAATTAATTATTTAGCAAGAGAATCCAATTCAATTAATTTTAAATTCATCATATGAGTAAAATTCTTATTCAAGTTAAAAATAAAATAAAAATCTTAGGGTACATAAATTTTGTAATGACTCGATAGGTCATATTCAGTTTTAGCCTTCTTTTCTATGTTCCGAGACCTCGAATAGCTTCATTTATAATTTATCGATTTGCATACGCAGTCCCAGCCTTTTTCCGAAAAATTTTACGTGAAAAAATTTAAGAAATGTGACAAAACTAGCCTTAAAAATAATTTGGTTTACTATGGTCAACGTTTTGTATAAATGGACCCAAATCTGTATTTTGACGGTTCCGGTGAGTCCATATCGTGATTTGGGACTTTGGAGTATGCTCGAAAATGAATTCGAAGTCCCTAATTTGATTTAACGTGCTTTGTTGAAAACTAGTAATTTGAAGGTTTAAAGAATTTCTAAGTTTGACCGTAGGTTGACATTGTTGCTACGAGGTTCAGATTTCGGTTTCGGAACTTGATATAGGTTCGTTTCACTATTTATGACTTGTCTGCAAAATTTGGTGCAAAACAAAGTTGATTTGACGTGATTCGTACGTCCAGTTGTAAATTTGCATGTTCTTGAGTTTCTTTAAAAATAACATTCATTTTGATGTTCGATTCATAGTTTTAGGTGTTATTTGATATTTTGATCGCGAGAGCAAGTTCGTATGATGTTACTACACTTGTGTGCATGTTTAGTTTGGAGCTCGAGGTGCGTGGGTGAGTTTTGGACGCGTAGCGGAGTGTTTGATAGAGTTAGGAGTTTGCGATAGTGTCAGGTTCGCATTTGCGATGGGGTGCTGGAGGGAGCTGGTTCGCATTTGTGGAATGTCCTAGGTTAGCGTCGCATTTGCTATGCCAGCAGAGGTCTGGGAAGTTCGCATTTGCGATGAATTTCCCGCATTTGCGGTTCGCAATCGCATTTGCGACATCTGCGCTTGGACAAAAAGCTGAGAACACGGGATTTAGCTCATTTTTCACAAACTCTCAACCCTTAACACTCTAGAGGTAATTTTCTAAGAGGATTTTCTTCTCAAAAATATTAGTAAGCAACTTTAATCTATTTCTTTTCAATTACCATTACATTTCATAATATCAAATCTATGATTTTCATGGTAGAGATTAGGGATTCTAAGAAAAGGTAAGATACGAGGTACAATTGTTATATAAAAAGGTAGGATAAATGATAGAATACGATTATTAATAATATGGAAAGGCAAGGAGAAGAAAAAAAATAAGGGAACGACCCGGCCATACCAAGTCGGTCGTTTCATAAAGTGGCACTTTACGTCGTTGCATAACAACGGATTTGTCACGGCCCAATTCCTACTATGGGCCGTGATGGCGCCTTGCGTTACCGCTAAGCAAGCCAACAATGAATTAAACCCTATTATTTGTCTTTTAGTGAGTTTCCAAGTAATTAAATTCCATTAATTAAAAAGGTTAAGAAACCACAAATTTGTAAATAAATAGACAAAAACAGTTGAGTGAAATCATAATAATAGAATAATCCAAAACCATATGTCTGCTAGTGTGTGTGCCAAGATCTGGTATCACAGGTGTATGACACTAATAGATTATACAAAACTCAAGCTACTGTCTGAAAAAGAAATATACAGAAATAAATGTAAAGGTGGGACTCTAGGTGCTGCGGAACGGCTCAGGAAGCAGCTCACCACTAGGCCTCGGGATATCTGGGATGCGCGTTAGTAGGACCGCCAGATGCACCTGCCTCAGATCCTGCACGATTAGTGTAGAAGTGTAGCGTGAGTATATAAACAATATTTACCTAGTAAGTATCTAGTATAACCTCGAAGAAGTAGTGACGAGGAGTCGACTTCGACACTTACTATGGGCTAACAATATGAATACATAAATTCTAACTAAGCAAGAGTTATGTAAATGATAATAATAACTCATTAACAAGTAGGAGCAAATAATACTTTCAAAAACTAATAATTTCCAAATAAATTCCCGTCATTAATAAGTGTAACCCCATAAGCCACAAAATACTATCAAGTATGATTAGACTCTGAGTATTATTAAGCATGATTAATGCCAAGGTCGTACGACCCAATCCAGAATAACGTGTACGCTGCCGAGGGATGTGCGACACGATCCACAGATGCATCTATGTACTGCCGAGGCATTCGGCCCGCTCCACAAGAAGAGAGGATACTTTATAAGCATTTGACTTAAACGTTATAACAAGGCTAACATACAATGTAATAAAATTTTCATTAACAGTCAAGTAATCCGCTAAAAATTCAAGTAAGTGAAATTTGATCTTTTACAATTCCTCTAACAAGTTCTAATATAATTTAGGCACTTAAATTAACAAATAGGGTGCAAGCATTACAAGTAATTCATGATTAGTGCCCTAAACTACCCGGACATAAGCGTGAATAGTAGCTACGGACGGACTCTCGTCACCTCGTGCGTACGTAGCCTCCACAATTAGAAGTAAGTATTAATTTAAATCATCTATGGGGAAGATTCCTTCTTAAAAGGTTAGACAAGAGACTTACCTTGTCTCAAGTCTCACTTTATTCGTTCTGTAGCCTCAACTCGGTGCGAACAATCCAAAACTAGTCAAATATTATATAAATTAATCAATACATATTCAAAAGTTCGTATTCTAACTATTAGAGTGATTACCCAACCCCAATTAAAGGATTCCTAAAATTCATCCCAGGACCACGTGCCCGGATTCCGAAAATTTTAAAGAAAGTTGTTACCCATAACGTCACGAACTCAAATAAATAATTTCACTCAATTCCATAACCATTTTCGTGGTTAAATCCCATTTTTATCAAAATCTAGGTTTTTCATCTAAAGTCACAATTTTTACAAATTTACATGTTAAAATCTACCCATAATCTATGTATTTAACTCACATCGGATAGAAATTACTTACATCCAAATAGCTAGTGAAAATCCCTCTCTAAGAGCTCTAAAAATCGTCCAAAGAATGCAATAAATGAACTCAAAATATTTGAGTCCCGACTTAAATAAAGGTTCTACCCAGCAGAACTTTCGCACCTGCGGTCCCTGGGCCGCACCTGCAGTACTGCTTCTGCGGAACTAGGTCCGCGTATGCGGAATTCCTCAGGACCAGTGCTGGTCGCTTTTGCGGATGGGATCCTGCTTCTGCTGACGCGAAGCGCATCTGTGGTATTCACGCACCTGCAGCTCTTCATCGCAGAAGCGAGGCCGCTTTTGCGCACACCTCTTCGCTTCTGCAGACCACTGGCCAATTGTTCCAAGGCCGCTTCTACGGCCAAATGCACGCACCTGCGGCCAAAAGCTCACAGGTGCGAGCACACCAGATATGGTGCACCAACAACCCTTTTGAGTCCAAGTTCAGTCCGTGCATTACCGAGATGGCACCCGAGGCCCACCAGGCCTCGTCCAAACATACCAACAAGTTCGTAAACATGAGATGGACTTGCTCGAACCCTTGACATGCAAAAAATAACACCAATACTATGAATCATACCCCAAACCAAATCAATTCAACTTGTGAACTAAAAGTTCTTTTAACTTACTCCAAATGCGCCGATTTGTACTTAAGCTACTCGGAATGACATCAAATTTTGCGTACAAGTCTTAAATCACCATACATAACTATTCCCAAGATCAGAATCCCAAATGGACCTCGATAACACCAAAACCTACTCCAAACTAAATTTAAAGAACTTTAAGACCTTCAAGGTGCCGACTGTCTATATTAAGCGCCAAAATGCTCCCAGGTTATCCAAAACCCTATCCGAATATACGCCCAAGTCCAAAATTATCGTACAAACCTATTGGAACCATCAAATCCCAATTTTTAGGTCGTTTACCTAAAACGTTGACACAAGTAAAACTTAGCCCTTTTTAGCCAACCTTGAGGAACCAAGTGTTCCGATTTCAACACGGACCCTTCCAAATTACGAGCTAACAATCCTCGCAAGTCATAAAACAGTAAAAGCACATACAGAGAGTTTTATTTAGGGGAAAGGGGATCTAGAAAGCGAAATGACCAGTCGGATCGTTACATTCTCCACCTCTTAAACAAACGTTCCTCCTCGAACGGGTCTAGAATCATACATGGAGTGCTAAATAGGCGTGGATGCTCTGCATGTCCTCTTTGGCCTCCCAAGTCGCCTCCTCGACTGGTTGGCCCCTCCACTGAACTTTTATCGCAAAAATCTTCTTGGACCTCAACTGACAAACCTGCCCGTCAACAATGACAACTGGATTTTCCTCATAACCCAGACTCTCATCTAACTCAATTGTGCTGAAGTTTAACACATGCGACCTGTCGGCATGATACCGCTGGAGCATAGACACGTGGAAAATTGGGCGAACTCCGGATATACTGAGAGGCAAAGCAAGCTCATAAGCAACCTCTCCAACTCGTCTCACCACCTCAAATGGGCCTATAAACCTTAGGCTCAACTTGCTCTTATTCCCGAACCTCATGATTCCCTTTATCGGCGAGACTTTCAAGAGAACCTTCTCGCCCACCATAAACGATAAATCACGCGCCTTCTGATCTACGTAACTCTTCTGTATGGACTGTGCTATGTGAAGCCGGTCCTGAATCAACTTTACCTTTTCCAAGGCATCCTTCACTAAATCAGTACTATATAACTTAGCCTCGCTTGGCTCAAACCATCCAATAGGAGAACGACATCGTCGACCATATAAAGCCTCATATGGAGCCATCTCAATGCTGGACTGATAACTGTTATTGTAAGCAAGCTCGGCCAAAGGAAAGAATTGATCTCATTGCCCTCCGAAATCAATCACACATGCTCTAAGCATATCGTCCAAGATATGAACTGTCCGCTCCGACTGTCCGTCGGTCTGCGGATGAAAGGTTGTGCTAAGCTCTACCCGGGTCCCCAACTCACTATGTACTGCCCTCCAGAAATATGAAGTAAACTGAGGGCCTCTATCTGATATGATGGATACAAGCATACCATGTAACCGAACAATTTCATGAATATAAATTTGGGCCAACTTCTTTGAAGAATACGTGGTCGCAACCAAAATGAAATATGCCGACTTGGTCAACCTGTCGATAATGACCAAAACTGCATCAAACTTCTGCAAGGTCCACGGCAACCCAACTACGAAGTCCATAGTAATGCGCTCCCATTTTCACTCAGGTATAGTCATCTGCTGGTGTAGGGCACATGGCCTCTGATGCTCATACTTAACTTGCTGGAAATTAAGGCGCCTCGCTACATACTCAACTATTTCCTTCTTCATCCTCCGCCACCGATAATGCTGCTTTAGGTCATAATACATCTTCGTAGCACCTGGATGAATAGAATACGGAGAACTGTGTGCCTCCTCTAGGATCTTCTCCCTCAAGCCATCAACATTAGGAACACATAGGCGTCCCTGGAGTTGCAGAACACTATTCTCACCAAGAGTAACCTCCTTGGAACCACCATATAGTACAGTCTCTCTGAGAACCAACAAGTGAGGATCATCAAACTGGCGAACCTTGATCTGCTCGAATGGTGAAGACTGAGCGACGACTGATGCAAGAACTCAGCAGGGCTCTAAAATATCCAACCTCATAAGTATGTTAGCCAAGGACTGAATGTCCAAAACTAGTGGCCTCTCCTCTGCTGAAATAAATGCCAAACTACCATACTCTCCACCTTTCTGCTAAAGGCATCCGTAACTACATTAGCCTTGCCCGGATGATAAAGGATGGTAATATTATAATCTTTTAGTAACTCAAGCTACCTGTGCTGCCTCAAATTGAGATCCCTTTGCTTGAACAAATGCTGCAAGTTGCGATGATCGGTGTAAACCTCATAGGACACCCCATAAAATAATGCCTCCAGATCTTAAGTGCATGAACAATCGTAGCTAACTCTAAATTGTGTACAGGGTAATTCTTCTCGTAGGGCTTCAGTTGAGTGAAGCATATGCAATAACTCACCCTTCCTGCATCAATACACAACCCAAACCAATGTGTGAAGCATCGCAATACACAATATACATCCCTGAACCAGAAGGCAACACTAACACTGCAGTTGAAGTCAATGCGGTCTTGAGCTTCTGAAAGCTCGCCTCGCAATCATCGGACCATCGAAATAGAGCACCCTTCTGGGTCAATCTAGGTAAAAGTGCTGCAATAGATGAGAAGCCCTCTACAAACCGACGATAATAACCTGCTAACCCCAGGAAGCTCTTGATCTCAGTCGCTATGGTAGGATGAGGCCAACTCTAAACTGCCTTGATCATTTTGGGGTCTACATTAATACCCTCGCCTGATACAACATGCCCCAAGAATGCCACTGAATCCAACCAGAATTCACACTTGGAGAACTTAGCATATAGATTTTATTCTCGCAAGGTCTGAAGCACCACTATCAAATGTTGCTCATGCTCCTCCCTGCTACGCGAGTAGAACAAAATATCATCAATGAAGACAATGACAAACGAATCAATATATGGCCTCATCAAATCCATAAACGCCGCCGAGGAGTTAGTCAAGCCAAAAGACATCTAGAAACTCATAATGGCCATATTTAGTCCGGAACGCCATCTTCGGAACATCTGAATCCCAAATCTTTAGCTGATGGTACCCCGATCTTAAGTCGATCTTAGAGAACACCCTGGATCCCTGCAACTGGTCAAAAAAAATTATCAATACGTGGCAAGGGGTACTTGTTCTTGATGGTAACCTTGTTCAGCTGGCGGTAATCAATGCACATCCGCTTAGTCCTATCTTTCTTCTTCACAATTAACAGTGGTGTACCACAAGGTGATACAATCGGTCTGACGGACCCCTTTGCTAGCAACTCCTCAAGCCGTTCCTTCAACTCTTTCAACTCTTTCAGAGCCATAAAATACGGTGGAATAGATATAGGCTAGGTGCTTAGAGCCAAGTCGATACAGAAATCAATATCACGATCTAGTGGCATGCCTGGAAGATTAAAAGGAAACACATCGGAGAAGCTGGTGCTGTAGTCATAAGCTGTTGACCCTGCTGCACTGCTTTGCCTCATAGTCTAGGGTGAAACCTCTGCACATGACTGAGAGCCTCGCGCTCGAAACAATCTCTCGGTATGATGGACTGCTGACCTGAAGTCTGGCCCTGATGGCTTGAATACCTATTGGAGGAACCCTGAATGGCTGGTGGGCGGTATGAACTCTCTGGCATGGGGGTGAAAGAAGGTCGCATTAGAGCACCCCGAGGAGGTGGCGATACTGGATATGTGGGTCTACTAGACTGGCCCCTCATAAACTGGCCTCTGCCCCCAGTTGGGGCACCTTTGAACTCTCCAGAATATCGAAACTGCTTATCCCTCGTAGCCTGCTCCCTACTATGCTGACGTACACCCTTGATCCTTCGAGCTATCTCTACAACTAGCTCATAAGAAGTCCCCATCTCAACCTCTCGGGCCATGGTGGCCTAAATGCCAGTGTGTAAACCTGCAAAAAACCTCCACACTTTCTCTACATTGGTGGGAATGATCATAAGTGCATGTCGAGACAACTCAAAGAACCTCACCTCAAGCCGGTCACAGACATCTGACCCTGCTGGAGCTGCTCTAACTAAAACCGTAACTCTTCCCTCTGAGAGGGTGGAATATACCTGTCCAGACGGGTGAACCAGTCCCCTGTCATGGGAGGAGAATCTGCTGGTATGCCGAGAAGATATGACTGCCACCACTTACGGGCCCTGCCCTTTAGCTGGAAAGTAGTAAATCCACCCCATGGGACTCTAATATCCTCATGTTGTGCAGTCTGTCCCTGCATCAATAAATAAAGTCCTAGGGGTCCTCATGTCGCTTACCTTCGAAGAAAGGGGGATGAAGCTTAGTCCATTTGTCCAATAGCTTCTGCGGATCACTGGCCGCAGCTGGTATGGGCTCAGGTATAGTTGCTCGCAACTGGCTGAGCTTCGCCCACGGGTAGTGCGCCCGAGGTCTGATAAACGGTAGCTGCATGCCCTGGAGCCTGAACGGTAGGAGTATGTCCTCCCCCTCCCGCCTGAGATGTGGCGGGGCCTACTGGAAATAAACCAGCTTGGGTCATAGTATCTACGAACCGCAGCATATGACCCATGACCTCTTAGAAACCTGGCGCGGACATGAAATCCACCGGGGATGGCTCTACTGCAGGCACCTCACCCTACTCCTCAATAATAAGATCCTTTACTAGATCCACTGGTGGGATAGCTGGAGCAAATCTGGGATGTCCTCGTCCTTTACCATGGGTTGGAGCCCTCTCTCTGCCTCTGCCTCGGCCTCTAGCAACAGGGGAAGCAGCTTCTCCATCGTCTGAAATATTCGCTGCGCACATTCTCACCATCTATGAGAGAATAAGAGCAGATACTTAGTACCACATCGACTGCACGACAGGAGATGAAGAAAGAGTAGTTTCCTAACACCCTATAGCCTCTCGAAGATAGGTACAAATGTCTCCGCACCGATCTGAAGACTCTATTAGGCCTGCTCATAACTTGTGAGACCTACTTGAACCTAGTGCTCTGATACCATGTTGTCACGACCCAATTCCTACTATGGGCTGTGACGGCGCCATGCTTACCGCTAGGCGAGCCAACAGTGAATTAAACCCTGATATTTCTATTTTAGAGAGTTTTCAAGTAATTAAATTACATTAATTAAAAGGTTAAGAAATCACAAATTTGTAAATAAATAGGCGAAAGCAGTTGAGTGCAATCATAACAATAGAATAATCCAAAATATATGTCTGCTAGTGTATATGCCAAAACCTGGTGTCATAAGTGTATGAGCACTAATAGATTATACAAAACTCTAGCTATTGTCTGAAATGAAAATAGACAGAAATAAATGTAAAGGAGAGACTCTAGGTGCTGCGGAACGGCTCACGAAGCAGCTCACCACTAGGCCTCAAGATATTTGGGATGCGCGTCGGTAGGACCGCCAGATGCACCCGCCTCAGATCCTGCACTATTAGTGTAGAAGTGTAGTTTGAGTACATACACAATATGTACCCAGTAAGTATCTACTCTAACCTCGAAGAAGTAGTGACGAGGGGTCGACTTTGACACTTACTATGGGCTAATAATATGAATACATATATTTTAAATAAGCAGGAGTTATGTAAATGATAATAATAACTATTTAACAAGCAGGAGAAAATAATCCTTTCACAAATTAACTATTTCCAAATAAATTCCCGTCATTAATAAGTGTAACCCCGTAAGCCACAAAATAAAGTGTGATTAGGCTCCGAGTATTATTAAGCACGATTTATGCCGAGATCGTACGGTCCGATCCAAAATAACGTGTACACTGCCGAGGGACATGCGATACGATCCATAGATGCATTTATCTACTGCCAAGGTGTTCGGCCCGCTCCACAAGAAGAAAGGATACTTTATAAGCATTTGACTTAATTATATAACAAGGCTAATACGCAATGTAATAGAATTTTCATTAACGGTCAAGTAGTCCGCTAAAAATGCAAGTAAGTGAAATTCTGTCTTTTACAATTCCTAACAAGTTCTAATATAATTTAGGGGCTTAAATTAACAAATAGAGTGCAAACATTACAAGTAATTAATGATTTGTGCCCTAAATTACATGGACATAAGCATGAATAATAGCTACGGACGGACTCTCGTCACCTCGTGCGTACGTATCCTCCACAATTAGAAGCAACTATTAATTTAAATCACCTATGGGGCAAATTCCTTCGTACAAGGTTAGACAAGAGACTTACCTCGTCTCAAGGCTCACTTTCCGGTCACAATTTCGTTCTATAGCCTCAACTCGGTGCGAACAATCCAAAACTAGTAAAATATTATATAAATTAATCAATAAATGTTCAAAAGTTAGTATTCTAACTATTAGAGGGATTACCCAACCCCAATTGAAGGATTCCTAAAATTCATCCCGGGACCACGTGCCTGGATTCCGAAAATAGTTGAAGAAAGTTGTTACCCATAACGTCACGAACTCAAATATAAAATTTTTACTCAATTCCATAACTATTTTCGTGGTTAAATCCCATTTTTATCAAAATCTAGGTTTTTCATCTAAAGCCATAATTTTTAAAAAATGTTAAAATCTACCCATAATCTATGTATTTAACTCACATCGGATAGAATTTACTTGCCTCCAAAATAGCTAGTGAAAACCCCTCTCAAAGAGCTCCAAAAATCGCCCAAAGAATGCAATAAATGAACTCAAAATAGTTTAATCCCGACTTAAATGAAGGTTGTGCCCAGCAGAACTTTCGCACCTGTTAGTTCCTAGGCTGCACCTGCTGTACCGCTTCTGCAGAACTAGGTCCATTTCTGCGGAATTCCTCAGGCCCAGTGCTGGCTGCTTCTGCGGACGGGATCCCACTTCTGCGTTCGTGCTTCTGCAGACGCGAAATGCATCTGCGGTCTTCGCGCACTTGCTGCTCTTCATCGTTGAAGCGAGGCCGCTTCTGCACACACCTCTTCGCTTCTGCGGACCACTGGCCAAATGTTCCCAGGCCTCTTCTGCGGCCATATGCACGCACCTACGGGCTCGCATCTGCAGCCAAAAGCTCACAGGTGCGAGCACACCAGATATGGTCCCCCAACAGCCCTTTTGAGTCCAATTTCAATCTGTTAATTACCCCGATGGCACCCGAGGCCTCGCCCAAACATACCAACAAGTCCTTAAACATGAGACGGACTTGTCGAACCCTTGGAATGCCGAAAACAACACCAAAACTATGAATCACACCCCAAACCAAATCAATTTAACTTATGAACTTAAAGTTCTTCCAACTTACTCCAAATGTGCCGATTCGTACTTAAGCTACTCGGAATAATACAAAATTTTGTGTGCAAGTATTAAATCACCAAACGAAACTATTCCCAGGCTCGGAAGCCCAAACGGACCTCGATAACACCAAAACCTACTCCAAACCAAATTTAAAGAACTTTAAAACCTTCAAGGTGCGGACTATCTATATTAACCACCGAAACGCTCCCGGGTCATCTAAAACCCGATCCGAACATATTCTCAAGTCCAAAATCATTGTACGAACCTATTGGAACCGTCAAATCCCAATTCTGAGGTATTTTACTCAAAACGTTGACTCAAGTCAAACTTAGCCCTTTTTTGCCAACCTTAAGGAACCACATCTTACGATTTCAACCCGAACCCTTCCAAATTCCGAGCTAACCATCCCCGCAAGTTATAAAATAGTAAAATCACATACGAGGAGTCTTATTTAGGGGAACAGTGATCTAGAAAGCGAAAAGACCGGTTGGGTCGTTACAGGATTTAGCGATACCATATAACAAAATTTAAGTAACAATCAAAACAAATACTGTATTTAAAGTAACAGTATGATACAGAACAATAGGTAACAACCATCCAAAAACTGTTTGTAATTCAAATTGATAAAGGTGTTTGCCTTTAGTTTTCTTCTGTGTTCAAGTAAGAAGGGGTTTTAAAAAAAATTGAAATTTTAAATCCTACAGATTTCAGTATTACCCCAATTTCCAACAATCTATATTATATGAAGACACTTGGCAATTTTAGGACAACATTAATAATTAAAAATTATAAATAAAAGTATAATTAATGGAACTAGTTTAATGAATCTTATACATAATCTAAATAGATATTAGAAAAATCTCATCTATATATCTATATTTATATGTATATTTGTATCTATAACTATATCTATATCTATATATTGATCCACTCATAGATTTTTTTCTATATTAGCTAGAAATATGGAGATAAGAAATTAATTAAAAAACTACAATAGAAAAAATAAAAATAATAGAAAGACGTAAATTGAGATAACATATTACGATTTATACTTTGGAGTAAGTTAAAATATAAAATAAAACTATAAGTTACTTAAGATATTAGAGATTTATTGAGATTAAAAAATAAATAATTTCAAGTAGCAAAATAAGATCTCACATAAAGTATACAAATTATTTATAAGGTAAGAAATTCTTTTAATAATCCGTACAAAATATTTTAATAACAAGAATAATAAAGTCATATTAATATTGATAAATCAGGCAAACAAATATTTTATACATAAATATTACTACAACATTTACATATAATGTGTTTAAACAATTAAGAAAATATTTTCCTATGATTAATATTTGAATTGAGTGTAGTTAGTTTAAGTTTGAAAGCACAACTTAATTTTTGAAAATGCGGTCCAATTTAGAAAATAAAATGATAAACATTATTTGAATTTGTATAGAGAAATCTATATTATATTAGAATGAGAGCGGTAAATATAGATATTGAATTCAAACAATGTAATAATATAAGTTATTGAATAATATAATATCAAAAAGAAAGAATAAATTGAGGAAAAATAAAAATTCAGATTTTTTATCATAGAAGAAAAGGGTAAAACTTATTTAAATTTTAGATGAGAAAACTTTTTATATTATAATTAAAAAAAGTCATAATATGGATAAGTTCACGTAACTCAAGTCTAATAGATAAAATCAAAGAAATTTAAAATATTGACTAATAAAAATAAATTAGAGATAATGTGAGGATATTTATAAATCATAAGTTTAAAAAATAAAATAAAGAAAATATACAATTCTTAAAAATATTATTAAAATATAAATAATTTAAATTTTATATTTTAAAAACAAAATAAATATTTATTCTATGATTAAAAAAATAATATATTTATCTATATTATATTAAAGAATAGTAGTTGAAAATGAAATTAAATAATTTACAAGTTAATGAAATGTCAAGACCCAAAATCCACTATAGGTCGTGATGGCGTTTAACGCCGCCGTAAGGCAAGCCAACATTGATTTATCAATTTTTTTAACTCATTTTATTACTTTTGAGGTCTTAATCTCAATTATAAAATAGAATTTACAGGATGAAAAGATAATAACTACGTGAACTACAATAGCGAACAACTAGTAGGATACCCCAAAATCCGGTGTCACAAGTGCATGCACATTTTTTAGGGAGTACAATAAAATGGAGACTCGATGGACTGCGATGCATAGCCTGAAATGCAGCTCACATAAAGTCTCCTCAACAGGTGCGGCTACGAGCTAAGGTGATTATCAAATAAACCTGTCACATCCTGCACATTTTGCAGAAGTGCAGCATGAGTACGTAGATCAACGCGTACCTAGTAAGTATCTAGCCTAACCCCAGAAAAGTGGTGATGAGGGGTCGATATCGACACTTACTGAAGGTCCAATAAAATAATATAATAAAACATGAGCAGATATGAAGCATGCGACGATGATGGGGTAAATCTTAAAGTTACATAATCTTCCAATTACTTCTTTTAAAGAAAGAATTTCTAAATTTTATATTCTACCTTAATAGCATAGAAAATGTCAAGTGTCATCATCAAATAAATACGGAATACCATATAAATTCCGGGCATCAGTGGAAAGATTAGCTCAAGAATATTCGAACTACTAGCGATATAACGCACGATCCTGCCGAAGTAGTTCAGCCCGATCCAGAATAATGTGTACATTGCCTAGGGTCGAGCAGCACGAATCATAGATGCATTTATATACAGCCGAGGCATTCGGCCCGCTCCACAAGAAAAGGAAGGAAGTTACCAAATTATGAGACACGTGTTTTTAATACAGCATGTGAGCATAAAATGAATATAATCTTTTCTATTTCTCAAATAACTCGCCCACAACTCAAAGTGTACATATATTTATTTCTAAATCAATTTCAATTATAACTTCAATTAATTAAGCAGGCAGAATGAGCCCAAATAATTCAAATATTACATGATAAGATCCTAAGTCTACCCGGACATAAACATGCTATAGCTACGTATGGAATCTCATCACCTCGTGCATACGTAGAACCCATAACTAGTTGCACATAATAATAACTATCACCTAGGGGTAGTTTCTCCCTCTCAAGGTTAGACAAGAGACTTACCTCGCTCTGAAGTTGCATAACCGGCTTCGACGCTACTCAAACACCTCAAACCAGTGCTCATCTCTTCAAAACTAGTCAAACAACATACAAACCAATCAAAATATACTCTAATACCTATAATTAATCAATTTAGACAATTCCCAACTCTGCTTGAAAAGTCGATAGTGTCAACCCTTGGGCCCACGTGCCCGGATTCCGAAATATTTTGAAGATAAACCTTACTCATAACACCACGAACTCAAATATATAATTTATTCTCAATTCCATGTCCAATTTCGTGGTCAAAATCCAAAAATACCAAATTCTAGGTTTTTTTACCAAACTCCCAAATTTCTACTAATTTTCATGCTTAAATCCATATATAAACTATGTATTTAACTTATAATAGGTGAGAATCACTTACCTTGTGTTGCTTGATGAAGATATCCCCTTGAAGCTCTCCAAAATAGCCCCAAACCAAGTTAAAATGAGAGAAAATGGGCCAAATCTTGCTTTTAAAAGAACACCTCTGCCCAGACGACCTTTCGCATCTGCGGCCACCAGGTTGCTTTTGCGATAGCCAATTCTGCGGCTTCAATCTCGCACCTGCGAGAACCCAGGCCAGATTGTCTACTGCATATGCTGCTCCTCCAGCGCTTCTACGCCCTCGCTTCTGCGGCTCCACATGCGCAGGTGCGGTCCCGCTTCCACGGAACTCGACCGCAACTGCGGTCCCAACCTTCCCCAGCAATTTCGCTTCTGCCCTCGAGGACGCCGCATCTGCGCCATCACAGATGTGGAAATGGTCTCGCACTTGCGGCCACTGCCTAGCTTGCCCAGAACCACTTCCGTGACCCTCTTAGCCGCTTCTGCGGCTCCGTACCTGCGGCCAAAACCTCGCAGATGCGGTTACACCAGATGTGCTGCCAGCAGTAATTGTTTAAGGCCAAATTCTCGCTGGATTAAATCAGAATCAAACCCGAGGCCCCCAGTACCCCATCCAAACACACTAACGCATCCCAAAACGAGACACAGATTTAGTCGTAGCCTCAAATCATGCTACACAACATCAAAACGGATCGGCGATCAAAACCCTTTTTAAACTTCCAAACCTTTAAACTTCGATGAACGCCTCCGACCATATCAAAATATTCCGGAATGACGCCAAACTTTGCGTACAAGTCATAAGGCACAACAAGAACCTACTCTAAGGCTTGCAATCCCGAACGGACATCGATAACACCAAAGTCCACCTCAAACCAAACTTAAAAATTCTTAAACCTCAAAAATGCCAACTTTCCATAATAAGTGCCAAAATTCTCCCGGGTGATCCAATACCAAACCCGAACATACGCCCAAGTATCGACGTACGAACCTATTGGAACCTTCAAATCCCGATTCCGAGGTCTTTTGCTCAAGAGTCAACCCTTAGCATTCTTCCAACTTTCCGAAATTAGAATTTTCTTTCCAAATCAATCCCAAACTTCCCGAAATTCAATTTCGACCAAACGTACAAGTCATAATACTTGAAGTGAAGCTACTCAAGGCCTCAAACCGCTTAATGATGTGCTAGAGATCAAAATGAACAATTAGGTCGTTACATTCTCCCCCACTTTAACATACGTTCGTCCTTGAACGTGCTAAGGATTGCTCTGGAGTTGTCCAAAATCACTATTTAACCCCTTGTGCACCTAACCAGTGAACACATTAGCTCAAATCAGACTGAAGATCCTCTCTTTTGTTCAGTCAATAAGCCTTAGAACCAAATTCCTACCTTCAAATTCCTCCACAAGACATGCTTCTAAAATTCGAACAATGTATCAATCACCACATACTGTACCAAAACATGATCATGCACCTATGTTGAAATCACACCATGCACCACATAAGTGGGTTGCCCATAATAACATCCCCTGACTACAATAGCTGCAATTTCACAAATCTGATGCCTACAACACACCTCATGAAACATATAAGTCCTGATCTAATTCTCGCAGTACTGCCACGACGAAAGAGATGCGTAGACTTGTCACGACCTAAATCCCAAACCCGGTCGTGATGGCGCCTTTCGTGAAGACAAGGCCAGCCAATTCAAACCATATCTTATTTTAAGCAGTTAATTTAACAAGAGAACAACACAACACAGTTTAATAGCAGTCATTTGCGAAAAAACATAGTGAACCATCCCAATAACAGCCCGAAATCGGGGTGTCACAAAGTCATGAACAACTAATGAAATCCTAATAACAAAATATCTATTATAATATCTCTGACACAATTAGTTGGAGAAAGTGCAAATAACAATATAAAGAGATACGGGGCTGCGGACGCCAACAGCTACCTCGTAGTCTCTGAGTCACCGCTCTGACAATCGTAGTCAATGCCTCGCAGCGGAGTCAATAACGCCTGAATGTGCACACATGGTGCAGGGAGTAATGTGAGTACTTCCAACTCAGTGAGTAGCACATATAAATAATGACTAAAAGTAAAGAAACACGTAAAGCATAAGGCAATGCATAATGAAGCAGTAAGTCATTATTTGAAAACAGTAAATCAGTAAGAAATCATTTAAAAATCTTCCTAGCTCTGGTTACTAGTTGCCATTGTTACCAACTGTAACCTACAGTTATCATTGTTACCAACTGTAATATTTAATCATTCTTTGAAAACAGTAAATCAGTAAGAAATCATTTAAAAATCTTCCCAACTCTACTTACCAGTTGCCATTGTTACCAACTGTAACCTACAGTTGTCATTGTTACCAACTGTAATATTTAATCATTATTTAAAAATAGTAAATCAGTAAGAAATTATTTAAAAAAAAATTTCCCAGCTCTGGTTACCAGTTGCCATTGTTACCAACTGTAACCTACAGTTGTCATTGTTACCAACTATAATATTCCTAGGTTCGGTATCAATCTCACAGCTCTGGTTACCAGTTGTTATTGTTACCAACTGTAATATCTCTGTTACCAGTTGTCATTGTTACCAACCGTAACCTACAGTTGTCCTTGTTACCAACTGTATTATCTCTGGGTACCCTGCGCTCACTGGGGGTGTACAGACTCCGGGAGGGGCCCCTACGGCCCAAGCGCTATATAAAGCCACCTCGTGGCTTACATTTAGGCCCTCGGCCTCATATCAGTCAAGTCACCTCGTGGCGTGTATACAGTATCTCATGCCCTTGGCCTCATATCACTCAGTAAAACCTCAAGCCTGGCCCTCGGCCGCACTCAGTCAAAAAATCATCACAAGCCCCTCGGGCATAGTAAAACAGTAGTTCTCAGCCCGAACATCATTTCAAATATTGTGTAAATCTCAAAACTGAGTAAAAAGTGGCTGAGTTGTACAACAGTGGAAACAACATGACTGAGTTCAAGTAATAAGTACAAATAGTGAGGAAATAGTGATAAAAATCCCCGGAGGGTTCAAACAATTGGCACGAAGCCCAAATATGGCAATCAGCCCAAAACATAATGATATCAAATAGGTTTCAATCAAATATGTAGTAAAAATCATCAATCGGGACGGACCAAGTCACAGTCCCAGTAGTAAACGACCCCACGCTCATCATCGAGCATGTGCCTCACTTCAATATAGCACTACGATGTGCAAATTCGGGGTTTCGAACCCTCAGAACATCATTTACAATCACTACTCACCTCGAACCGGCTAAATCCCTAGCCCGCGACGCCTTTGCCCCTCGAATTGGCCTCCACAGGCGTCGAATCTACCCAAAATTGGAACAAATACATCACAATTAATTCGATTAAATCAATACAATTTATAGGAATAAGTTCCATATGAAAATACTAATTTTTTCCAATAAAATCCGAAATTTGCACTTAAATTCGCCCGTGGGGCCCACATATCGGAACCCAACAAAAGTTACTAAATCTGAATACCTATTCCAATACGAGTTCAACCATACCAAATTTACCAAATTCCGATAACGAATCGACCTCCAAATCTTAAAATTTCATTTTTGAAAGATTTTGCAAAATATTCCAATTTTTTTCATCAAAATTCGAATTAAACGATGAATATGGCCATGGATTTATGAAATATAGTCACTTTTGGATGTAGAACACTTACTCAGTCGAAGCCATGAAGAAATCCTCAAAAATTGCCCAAGAATCGTGCTCCAAAAATCCAAAACGAAATGAAGAAAATGACCATTTTTGGTCCTTAAGTTTCTGCAATCTGGTCGCTTAAAGTTTGCTTCTGGTCGCTAAAGGTGTGCACCAGAAAAAAATAGCAATTTTTGCTGATACAGAAATAAGCATAACTTTCTTATACGATCTCCGAATGATGAATGGTTTATATTTCTGGAAACTGGATTCGAAGGCTACAACTTTCATTTTTGGATAATCTCCAAATTCCTTACAAATTACGAGATATAAGCTTCCAAAGTTGGTCCTGTGCAGCAGAAATTTCTGCCATGCACACTACCTTGGAAACAACAACAGTACCTTCCAACTTTAATCTACTATAACTTTCTGTATATATGTCCAAATGATGGATGGTTTATCTTTCTGGAAACTAGATTCAAAGGGCTACAACTTTCATGTTTTGCAATTGTTCTGATTCCTTATAGATTACAAAATATGAGCTTCCAAACTGGACTACTCACACCAGTTTTTGGTAATTTTTCTGTAATTTTTTTCATCTTTTCCAAAGATGAAATAGTCCGTTTTTCCACCCAAAACTCACTCGAGCCATTGGGCACCCCGTTCGGATATACCAGCAAGTCCTAAAACATATTATGGACTTAGTCGAGGCCTTAAATCACATTCAACAATGCAAAAAAAACACGAATCATACCCCAATTCAAGCCTAATGAAACTAATAAATCCCAACTTCTACATTCGATGCCAAAACCTATCAAATCGAGTCCGATTGACCTCAAATTTTGCACACAAGTCATAAATGACATAATGGACCTATGAAGATTTTCAGAACTGAATTCCGACCCGATATCAAAAAGTCAACTCCTCGGTCAAACTTTCCAAAAATCTTTCATTTTCCAACATTCGCCAAAATGCGTTGAATTGTCCTACGGACTTCCAATTTTAAATCCGGACATACGGCTAAGTCCGAAATAACCATACGAAGCTATAACAACTCTCGAAATTCCATTCCGACCCTCGGATCAAAATCTCGTCTGACAACCAGAAATCGCCAAAATACTAACTCCACCAATTCAAGCCTAATTCTACATGGGACCTCCAAAACCAATTCCGATCACACTCCTAAGTCATAAATCACCTCTCGAAACTAATCGAATCTTCGAAATTCACATCCGAGCCCTCTAACTCATAAGTCAACATCCAGTTGACTTTTTACAACTTAAACCTTCTTGAAAGAGACTAAGTGTCTCATTTCTTACCAAATCTACTCCGAACGCAAATTATTCAACGTGATTACATAAAATACGGATAGCGAAGCATAATAAAGCAGAAATAGGAAGAACGGAGCGGTAACTCACGAGACGACTAGCTGGGTCGTCACAAGACTTGCTCATGACTCATGAGACCCAAGTGAACCTAATGCTCTGATAAAAAGCTGTCACGACCCAAAATCCATTATAGGTCGTGATTGCGCCTAACACCACCGTTAGACAAGCCATCATTGATTTATCGATTTGTTTACTCTTTTTTTTACTTTTGAAGTCATAATCTCCACTACTTATATAGTATAAAATGAAATTACAAGGTAAAAAGATAACATCTACGTGAACTAAAATAACGAATAACCAGTAGGAACTCCCCGAAATCGCGTGTCACAAGTGCATGGGTATTTTCTAAGGAGTAAAATAATAATACAAAATATCTGTCCTGAATGTAGTAAGGAAAAATAAAACAGACAGTACAATGGAGACTCGGTGGACTGTGATGCGTAGCCTGGAATGCAGCTCACATAAAGTCTTGTCAACAGGTGCGCCTACGCGCCAAGGTGATCATCAAATGAACTTGTCAGATACTATACATTTAATGTAGAAGTGCAGCATGAGTACGTAAATTAACTCATACTCAGTAAGTATCTAGTCTAGCCCAGAGAAGTAGTGATGAGGGGTCGACACTAACACTTACTAAAGGTCCAATAAAATTATAAAATAAAACATGAGCAGATATGAAACATACAGCAATGATGGGGTAAATCTATAAGTTGTATAATCTTCCAATTACTTCTTTTAAAGCAAGAATTTCTAAATCTTGTATTCTACCTTAACAGCTCAGAAAATGTCAAGTGTCATTATCAAATAGATAAGGAATACCATATAAATTTCGAGCAAAAGTGGAAAGATTAGCTCATGAATATTAGGACTACTAGCAATATAACGTACAATTCTGTCGAGGTCGTTCCACCCGATCCACAATAATGTGTACATTGCCGAGGGTCGAGCTGCATGAATCATAGATGTATCTATTTACTGCCAAGGTGTTCGGCCCGCTCCATAAAGAAAGGAAGGAAGTTACCGAATTACGAGACACATGTTTACAATACAGCGCATGAGCATAAAATGAATATAATATTTATCATTTTTCAAATAACTCGCTCACAACTCAAAGTGTAAAGGTTTGGCCTAGTACATATATTTATTTCTAAATCAATTTCAATATAACTTCACTTAATTAAGCCAGCAAAATGAGTCCAAATAATTCAAATATTACATGATAAGATCCTTAAGTCAACCCGGACATAAACATCCTATAGCTACGTACTGACTCTCGTCACCTCATGCGTACAGAGCACCCACAACTAGTTGCACATAACAATAAATATCACCTAGGGGGTAGTTTCCCCCTCACAAGGTTAGAAAGGAGACTTACCTCACTCCGAAGTTGCATAACCGGCTCCAACGCCACTCAAACATCTCAACCCGATGCCCGTATCTTCAAAACTAGTCAAACAACGTGCAAACCAATTGAAAATATACTCTAACACCCATAATTGATTAATTTAAACCATTTCCAACTCCGCTCAAAAAGTTAATAGAGTCAACCCTCGAACCCACTTGCATGGATTCCGAAATTATTTGAAGATAAACCTTAACCATAACACCACAAACTCAAATATATAGTTTAATCTCAATTCTATGTCCAATTTCGTGGTCAAAATCTAAAAATACCGGATTCTAGGTTTTCTACCAAAATTCTAAAATTATACTAATTTTCATGTTTAAATTCATATATAAACCATGTAGTTAATTTGTAATAGGTGGAAATCACTTATCTTGTGTTGCTTGATGAAAATCTCCCCTTGAAGCTCTTCAAAATCGCCCCAACCAAGTGAAAATGAGAGAAAATGGGCCAAATCCCACTTTTAAAAGAACACCTCTATCCAGATGACCTTTCGCATCTGCAGTCCCCAGGTCGCTTCTGCGACGGCCGCTTCTGTGGCTTCAATCTCGCACCTGCGAGAACCCAGGCCAGGTCGCCTACCACATCTGTTGCTCCTCCAACGCTTCTGCACCCTCGCTTCTGTGGCTCCTCATGCGCAGGTGCGGTCCTGCTTCTACGAAACTCGACTGCATCTCCGTTCCCAGCCTTCCCCTAGAATTATGCTTCTGCGCTCGATGACGCTGCATCTACACCATCGCAAATGCGTAAATGGTCTAGCACTTGTAGCCACTGCCTAGCTCGCCCAGAACCTCTTCTGCGACCTTCTTAGCTACTTCTGCGGCTCCGCACCTTCCGCCAATACCTCGCAAGTGCAATTACACTAGAAGTGCTGCCCCCAGAAATTGCATAAGGCCAAATTCTCACTCCGATTCAATCTGAATCAAACACGAGGCCCCCAGGACGCCATCCAAACATACCAACGCATCCCAAAAGATGACGCGGACTTAGTCGCAGCCTCAAATCACCCCAAACAATATCGGAATCACGGATCGACGATCAAAACCCTTCTTTATACTTCCAAACCTTTAAACTTCGACGAACGCGTCCGAACCATATCAAAACATTTCGAAATGGTGCCAAACTTTGCGCGCAAGTCATAAATCACAATGCGAACCTATTCCAAGGGTCAGAATCCAAACAGACATCAATAACACCAAAGTCCACCTCAAACCAAAACTTAAGAAATTCTTAAACCTTCAAAATGCCACCTTTCCATAATAAGCGCCGAAATGCTCCCCCGTGATCCAATACTCAACCCGAACATATTACCAAGTCCGAAATCGATATACGAACCTATTGGAACCTTCAAATCCTGATTTCGAGGTCTTTTGCTAAAAAATCAACCCTTAGCCAATTCTTCCAACTTAAAACTTCTGAAACTATAATTTTCTTTCCAAATCAATGCCGAACTTCCCGAAATTCAATTATGACCACACTCAATGCGCTAGAGCTCAAAATGACAGTCGGGTCGTTACATGAAAAGCGAAATTATGTTAAATTGTTAAAAATTTACTATTAGAAATGAAAGGGAAAGTCTATTTGAATTTGAGATTAGAGAGTTCTTAAACTTATGATGAGAATGCTCAGACTATGGATAATATCGCAAAATTGAAGTCTTATTTATGAAAAATAATAAAAAATTAAAATTTTAAAAATACAAAATAAATTTCTAATATAGGTACTTTTACTAATGAAAATTAAAAATTAATTTTTATTTAATAACTAAAAAAGTAAAAATTTATGTTAGAAATAAAAAGACAATTAAAATATTTCTACGACATTTAAATATAATGTGTTCAAACAATTAAGAAAATAATTTTCTATGATTAATATCAGAATTGAGTGCAATTACTTTAAGCTTGCAAGTATAGGATAAGTTTTTGAAAATGCGGCCCAAATATATAAAGTAGAATTATAAGAATTATTTGAATTTGAGATGAGATTTTCTTTTCTTTCATAATTTTTTATATTTTTTTAAAATATTACGTAAAGAAATAAAATGATAGTAAATATATTACTACAATATTTAGATATAATGTGTTCGAAAAATAAAGAAAATATTGTTATATAAAAAAAATAAAAATTTATAAATAATAAATTTGTACTATAGATAATTTACTAATGAAAATTAAAAATTAAATTCGTATCTTAAAGCTAAAAAAGAAAGAAAATTTAACTGCACCTTATAAAAATATAAATATTGGATAACTCAATACATTTGGAAGATAATAATCAAATAACTTATGTATTAATATTTTAGACCAATTCAAAGTTCAGTTTAAAATAAAATAAAATATTTTTTTTATTATAGATTAGAGATTAATATAAAAACTAATTGAAATTTATAGTAGGGAAGAAAATGTATTAAAAAAATAGAGGTAGTGGGAGGCTACCTATACTTTAAATTCATTTACAAATAAATAAATTATATTTAAAAATTATTACTGATAAATTTAAATGATTAGAAAATGAGGATACAAGCATAAAAATATACCAAAAACCAAGAATAAAACATTTATATTTATTAAAGACTATTAAAAGGATAATGAGCAAGACATTAATTTAATTATTAAACTAATAAATATCACGCCAAAATCCACTATAGGTCCTAACGCCGCCGACATGCAAACCAACGTTGATTTATCCATTTATTTACTCATTTTATAACTTTCAAAATCATAATCTCCATTATTTAAATAGTATAAAGTAAAATTTACAGGATAAAAAGATAATAACTACATGAACTATAATAATGAACAACCAGTAGAAATTCTCAAAACTCGGTGTCACAAGTACATGATTGATTTCTAATGAGTACAATAATAATACAGCATCTGTCCCGAATGTAACAAGACAGAATAAAATAAATAGTACAATGGAGACTTTTTTTTTTTTTGGTTTACAATGGAGACTCAGTGGACTGCGAAGCATAGTCTAGAATGCAGCTCACATAAAGTCTCCTCAAAATGTGCCCTTACGCGCCAAGGTGATCATCAAATGAACCTGTCAGATCCTGCACATTTAGTGCAGAAGTGCAGCATGTGTACGTAGATCAATGCGTACACATTAAGTATCTAGCCTCGGAGAAGTAGTGACGAGGGGTCGACATTAACACTTGCTAAGGGTCAAATAATGCAATATAATAAAACATAAGAAGATACGAGGCATACAGAAATGATGGGGTAAATCTGTATGTTTGTTTATGTCGGGGTAGACTTAGGATCTTATCTTGTAATATTAGATTTATTTGAACTCATGTTGCTGACATTTATTAATCGAAGTTATAAATGAAACTGATTTAGAAATAATTATACGTATACTAGGCCAAGCCTTAACACTTTGAGTTGTGGGCGAGTTATTTGAGAAACGGTAAGGATTATATCCATTGCGTACGGTGTTGTAAACACGTGTCTCATATTTCGGTAACTTCCTTTCTTTTCTTGTGGATCGGGCCGAACGCCTCAGCAGTTCTCACGACCCAAATCCCAAACCCGGTTGTGATGGTTCATCTCGTGAAGACAAGGCCAGCCAATTCGAACCATAACTCATCTTAAGCAGTTAATCTAACAAGAGAATAACACAACACCGTTTAATAGCAGTCATTTGCGAAAAAATATAGTGAACCATCCCAACGACAGCCCAAATCGGGGTGTCACAACGTCATGAGCAACAAATGAAATTCTAATAACAAGATTACTATTACAATATCTCTGGCACAATTGTTTGAAGAAAGTGGAAACAACAAATAAAAGAGATACAGGGCTGCGGACGCCAACAACTACCTCGTAGTCTCTGAATCACCGCTCTGACAATCATAGTCAATGCCTCAGAGCGGAATCAATAACGCCTGAATCTGCACACATGGTGCAGGGAGTAATGTGAGTACTTCCAACTCAGTGAGTAATGCATATAAATAATGACTGAAAGTAAGGAAACACGTAAAGCACAAGGCATCATAATGAAGTAGTAAACCATTATTTGAAACAGTAAATCAGTAAGAAATCATTTAAAAATCTTCCCAGCTCTGGTTACCAGTTGCCATTGTTACCAACTGTAACCTACAGTTGGCATTATTACCAACTGTAATATCCCGGGGCTCAATATCAATCTCACAGCTCTGGTTACCAGTTGTCATTGTAACCAACTATAACCTACAATTGTCATTTTACCAATTGTAATATCCCTTCGGCTCTAGTTACCAGTTGTCATTGTTACCAACTGTAACCTACAGTTGTCATTGTTACCAACTGTAATTATCACAATGGGTACCCGCGCTCACTGGGGGTGTACAGACTCCGGAAGGGGCCCTTTACGGCCCAAGCACAATATCAAGCCACCTCGTGGCATATATCTAGGCCCTCGGCCTCATCTCACTCAGTAAAACCTCACATTTGGCCCTCGGTCACACTTAGTTAGAAAATCATCACATGCCCCTCGGGCATAGTAAAACAGTAGTTCTCAGCACAAAAACATCATTTAAATATCAAAACTGATTAAAAGTGGCTGAGTTGTAAACAGTGGAGGAACAACATGACTAAAAGTGGCTGTCAAAACAGTGAGTAAATAGTGGTAAATACCCCTGAAGGGTTCAAATAACCTGCACGAAGCCCAAATATGGCAATCAGCCCCAATCATGATGGTACAAATAAGTTTCAATCAACTAAGTAGTAAAAATCATCAATCAGGACGGACCAAGTCACAATCCCCGGTAGTAAACGACCCCATGCTCATCATCAATAAAGTGCCTCACCTCAATATAGCACTACGATGTGCAAATCCGGGGTTTCAAACCCTCAGAACATCATTTACAATCACTACTCATCTCAAACCGGCTAAATTTCTAGCCCACGATGCCTTTGCCCTTCCAATTGGCCTCCACGTGCGTCGAATATCCAAATTCAGAACAACTACGTCACAATATGTTGAGGGAACAAAGCCCACACGAAAACAATTAATAAATATAAGAAATCCCAAAATTAGCAAAACCCGAGCCCCGGGCCTACTTCTCGAAGTTCAAAAATTTTCACATCAACGGGTTCCTTATCTCCCAACGAGTTCACCCATACAAAAATTATCAAATTCCGACATCATATTGGCTTTCAAATCTTAAATTCGTTCTTGGAAGATTTGGTAAAAAAATATGTTTTTTCTTCCATAGATTCATGGATTCATGATGTAAATGAGTATGGAATCATGATCTATGAAGGATTTATGATAAATAACACTTACGTCCTTCAAATTTGTGGAAACCCCTCTAAAAATAGCCCAAACCGAGCTCCCCCAACTCTATTTTGTCAAAATGGCCAAAACCTCCCGTTTTTATAGTGTTTTTTGCCTTGGGCGCGGCGCTGCCTTGGCGCTGGTTCCCGTAGCCACAGATTCCCTGACACAAAAATAGGCATAACTTTCTCATACAATGTCCAAATTGGACGATTCTTTTTTATGACTCCAAAATTTCGATATAGATCTAATGCTTCAATTAAAATGGAATTTGGAGCCTATTTGCATAATATGATACCACTTATTCTTGAAGAAACGACATCGACACATTCTTGAAGTGCCCAAGTTAAACTCTATCAACCCTCCAAAATCTATTCGAGCCCCTGGGGACTTCAACCAAATATATCAACAAATCTTAAAACATCGTATGGACTTAGTCGAGGCCTCAAATCAAATCAAACAACGCTAAATACACGAATCATACCCCAATTCAAGCATAATGAAACTAATAAATTTCAACTTCTACATTCGATGCTGAAACCTATCAAATCGAATCTAATTGACCTCAAATTTTGTACACAAGTCATAAATAACATAATGGACCTATGAACTTTTTCAAAACTGGATTCCGACCCCAGTATCAAAAAGTCAACTCCTCGGTCAAACTTTTCAAAAATCTTCTTTTTTCCAACATTCGTCAAAATGCATTGAATTATCCTACGGACTTTCAATTTCAAATCCGGGACATATGCCTAAGTTCAAAATCACCATACGAAGCTACAGAAACTCTCTAAATTCCATTCCGACCCTCGGATCCAAAATCTCGCCTAACAACCGGGAGTCGCCAAAATACTAACTCCACCAATTCAAGCCTAATTCTACACCGGACCTCCAAAACCAATTCTAATCACACTCCTAAGTCAAAAATCACCTCCCGAAGCTAACCGAACCATCGGAACTCACATCCGAGCCCTCTAACTCATAAGTCAACATCCGGTTGACTTTTCCAACTTAAACCTTCTTAAAAGAGACTAAGTGTCTCATTTCTTACCAAATCCACTCCGAACGCAAACTACTCAACTCGATCACATAAAATACAGATAACGAAGCATAATGAGACGAAAAATGGGGAAAACGGAGTGGTAACTCACGAGACGACTAGTCGGGTCGTCACAACAGTATTTAGATGCATCTAGGGTTCGCCGCTCGACCCTTGGCAGTGTACACATTATTTCTGATCGGGTCAAACGTCCTCGGAAGAATCTTGCGGTATATCGCTTGTAGCCCGAATATTCACGAGCTAACCTCTCTACTGATGCCCAACATTTTATTCGGTACTCCGGATTTATTTGATGATGACACATGACAACTTCCAAAGATACTAAGACAGAATAAAAGATTGAGAAAATTCATACTTTAAAGGGAATAATTGGAAACTTTTGAGATTTACAGATTTACTTCGTTATTGGTGTGCACTTCATACCTGTTATGGATTATTATATTATTGGTTGGACCTCTAGTAAGCGTCGATGTCGACCCCTCGTCATTACTCCTCTGGGGTTAGGCTAGATACTTATTGGGTACGCGTTGATTTACGTATTCTTGATGCACTTCTACACTAAATGTGTAGGATCTGACAAGTTCATTGATGACCACCTTGGCGTGTAGGTGCACCTGCTGGAGAGACTTCATCTGAGCTACTTTCCAAGCTACGCGTCGCAGTCCATCGAGTCTCTATTGTATTATATATTTTATTCGGTCTTATTACATTCGGGAAAAATATTGTATTATTGTTATATTCCTTAGAAAATGCTCATGCACTTGTGACACCGACTTTTGGAGGTTCCTCCAGGTTGTTCTTTGTTATAATTGTGTGAATACTTTCATTTACTCGGTAATTCTATTTGATGCTATTCAATTAATGAAAACTAGGATTTCAAACACACACAAGAAAAAGAGTAATTAAGTTTGTAATTATGATTCGCTTGGCTGATGGCGGTGTTAGGCGCCATCACGACCTTCAACGGATTTTGGGTGGTGACATTGTTCATACAACAATATATATATCTGGGGTTTCAGTTAGTCTAATCTCCATATAAATATATAAAGCATTGATTAATTGATGATAATTAGACATCTTAATAGAAGGATTTAAAACAACACCAATTAAGTAAATAGGAGGAATTGGAAAGAATATTTTTTGAATTTTTCTTGCATTTTTTCAACAGCATCCTTATATTTTTCTCTCTTCCTAAATTCAGAGAGTAGAAGAAAATTTAAGCTATATATACTAAAGCAATTGTAACAGTAGGGTAATATGCTCCAAAAAACTCAATAATAGCTGTATAAAATTTATATAAAAATTTAACAATACCATTAATGGCCTCCCAAGTATTAGTTGTTAACATACGGTTTGGATCAGTACAATGCGCATTAGCAACTTCAGTTATCGGCAATCTATATTTGTAGCAACATTTTAAAAATAAGTATGTATAATTCCATCTAGTAATAATTTCATCTGGCATGAATCTGGGGTTAAGGTTATGTTCGGTACACTTAGTCATAAATTCGTAATTCTAGATTGTCTATTATTTTCTTGAATAACACCAACCGCTCTGCTAACATGAGTAATCTCAGTCGAAATTAATCAAGGCCACTTTTAACAATTAAAGTATAAACATGAATGTACACCTAACATGAAAAATTTCTTCAAGTAGTGGTTGCAAATGCAGTCTTAATATTGAAATAGTGACATTATTCTTAGAAGCATTATCAAAAGAAATACACAATACTTTTTTATTAAGATTATAAAATGCAAAAACTTCGCAAATAGTAGTACTTATAAAAATAGCAGTATGACTTTAATCTTCATCATATTTAAAAGCGATAATACGTTTTTGCATACAATAATTATCATCTATCCAATGACATGTAATTGTCAAATAATCGTTACCATTAACAACATGGCCAATATCAAAAGTTAGAGAAACTCTACAAGGAAGGTGATCAAACAAATAACGTATGTATGTCTGATATTATCCATGAAGTCTAAATATATCAGATATACAAGTGTTTCTAGGAATACCTTTAAATAAAGGATTATAAATCCTTTGAATATACATAATAAGATATGATGAAGATGCAAAAGAAAAAGATAGACAACCCAAAGCAATTATTTTTGCTAACTCCTCACGATCTTTCATTTTATCATATTTCATAAGTCCTCTAGTACTAGGGTTTAGAGTTACTTGATTTTCATCTAAATCAAAGCCCCATTCTATAGGATGGGTAATTTTCATATGTCTACTAAGTGTCCCAATCCCCCCAAAACTTCCTCAAGTCTAATGTTTTAAAATCATCTTTACAAATTTTGCATCTAACTCTATTAGTATTCTCTATTTCGTCAAAATATTTTCAAACTTTACTTCTTCTTCTCCGATTACTAGTCAGGGTCACAGGTAGTCTACTACTAGTGCCACGACCATCACTTCTGCTACCAACTCTACCACTATTAGGTGTAACTGGTGTCTCATCTTCAATTTCTAATTCATTATCTTCTATATCGTAATCTTCTTGTAATTGCTCATAATCTATAATATTATCAGGTGATGTTTCAGAAACATGTGTAAAGTCATTTAAATTATTACTAAAAGTTGAAGTAGTACCTCTTTTTCTATTTCTCTGATTACTCCGATTAGCAACCTTATTACAAACTCGTTTTGCAGCATTAAATATATTGTGAAAATTCAACTACTAATAAAAATTAAATATCCAAATAAAATATTAAATAAGAGAAAGAGTTGAAACGAGTGCGCCAAATTCTGTAATAAATTGAATATTTGATGATTTTTGATGTCTTGAAATTGAATTTCGCAACTCCGACGTTACCATAAACGTCAATTGTTCAAAGTTCAAACTACAAATAATACCATAAATAAAATTTCAAAAGAAATGAGAGTCAAATAGTTGATTGCAATTTAGTTGAATAATGAGAGAATGACAATTGAGAATTTGGGTCTGAGAATTGAGAGATGAATGAAGAAATGAAG
>MCJB01042148.1:46768-81011 GCA_002018475.1 Nicotiana obtusifolia
GGGGGTCCATTTATAGGTTTTCAAAGGGCTAAATTACTAAATAATAAAAGTGTTATTTAAAAAAAATTCCAAAAGGGCTATTCTTGCAAATTAGCCATTGGCCAACAATCAAAATGGCAGCTGACCATCGCAACGGTCAACTTTGTTATATAAAAGGAAAAAAAGTTTGAACTAGCCGTTGAACCGATCAGGACCGGTTTGGTTAACTGCTTCCAAATTGACTTGACATTAATGGTTCGTACCGGTTCGATTAACGGGCACCAAAATTCTACCAGGCACAAGCCGTTTCCCGTCCGAACCCAGCCCTGCCCGGCCCTTAACTGTCGGTATAAAGCCAATCAGGGCCGGCCCGGAACCATGCCAGCCCGGCCCATTTGACGCCTATAGTCTAAAGTGCAAAACTTGCACTTAAGATGCATTTAAGCTAAATAGGTCTGAAGTGCAATAAATATTTTAGGTCAGAGAAGTCTGAAGTGAAAAAATTACACTTCAGATGCACTTAATACCAAATAGGTTTGAAGTGCAAAATGGTTTCATGCACTTACGGCCAAAATATATGAAGTGAAAAAACTACACTTTAGTGCACTTAAGCCAAATAAGTCTGAAGTACAGCCTATGGTTTCATGCACTAACGGCCAAAAAGTATGAAGTAAAAAATTATATTTCAATGCACTTAAGGCCAAATAGGTTTGAATTGCAGCTAATGGTTTCATGCACTTAAGGCCAAAAAGTCTAAAGTGAAAAATTGTACTTCAGATGCACTTAAAACCAAATAGGTCTGAAGTGCAACCAATGTCTTCATACACTTAAGGCCAATAAGTCTGAAAATAAAAAAAAATTACAATTTAGATGTACTCTCATATAGGTCTGAAGTGCAACCAATATTTTTATGCACTTAAGGCCAAATAAATCCGAAGTGCAAATTGCCCAGAAACAAAAATTTGTTCTTCGAATTTTAACAATTCAATATACGATTTAACACCTAAATTTACTCCAAATGAGCTCAAATTTGAAATATAACCTCCAAATATCATCAAGAACAAATCCCAATCATCAATTTGCCAAAACAACAATAAGTAACGAACCCATTTTGCAATTAAGAAAAAAGAAGAAGAAATCCTAAGCAATAGTAAAAAGTAAAGCGCCACAGCAGCTCATCGCTGCATAACATCATAAACTACCTTAAATATGTTCACAAACACCATATAAAATAGCCACTTTTCAGAATGTTGATCAAAATATATTCACAGTTTACAATGTATTTAAAGATTAGACAATTTGCTCAAACTTCAGGATACGACGTCCTGCAGTTTAAACCTTAAAGTTCGAACTTCAGGACATTATGTTATAAAGTTACAAAATTGTGTCCAGAAATTCGAATCTTATATCCTGAATTTTAAATTAGCTGTTCAGAAATTCATGACACTTTTTCAAATTAACGGCTCAAAAATTTAGGATACTAAGTCCTGATTTTAAATTAGTAATTCAAAAATTCAGAATACTTGGTCCAAAATTAGGATGAATTAGCTAATATTTAAATACATTGTATATTATAAATATATTTTAAATAGCAGATTTAAAAGTGGCTATTTATGCACTTCGCCCAAATATTCCACGCATTTCCAATTAGGGAGACTTTCACTACTAGCAGACTATTAGAGAAATAATACAAAAGACTAGCATCAATTAATGATTAACAAGTATGGAAATAAAATATTTTTATAATTTAGTAGCTTCTAGTTAATTCAAATATGATAATAATAAATTCTGAGCGACAATCAAGCTAATACCAAATACACTTCTATGTCTTCTCTTGAAACCAATTCATTCCCTAACACACTTACATGGTTAGAAAGTAATTCATTCCATAACGTAATATCTTTTCCTATTTTAATGTTGAAAACTTTCCCTAACAACTTTTCTACTCTCCATACATTGGATATTTTAACCAGAAAAAAATACATGAGCTATTTATACAACATAACTCTGGTGAAATTATACATTTGTATATTTTAAAAGAAATAAAATACATATGTTTCGTGAAAACGTAATATATATTTAAGGTATATATACATTATAAATCATGTAGTTTTAAAGAAAACTCATATATATATATATATATATATATACACACACACATTATACATACACATATGTTGCTTATACTCAGAATTATATTTAAATATATATCATCAGTATACCATTTATATTTTGCACTAATATAACATATATATGTGTATACAGTATTTGTATATTTTATTTCAATACACATATTAATGGCATGTTAAAATTTTAGATTTATTTTTTATGTAAGGTATTTGTTAGTAATATACTTTGAATAATACATGTAGTTAACCAGAGAGAGAGAGAGAAAAGTATGTAGGGAAGACAAAAATTGGAAAGAAAAACTCATTTGAAAAGATTTTGAAAAAGATTTATTGTAGATTCAATTATAATATCGAAGGCTCCATGTGAGAAATTAATTACAACTTAATTATGATTTTAAAAAAAATCAAAAATCAAAGCCGTTACTCATCACTCATCAATAAGGTTAGAAATGGATCCCATATAATTTATGTCTTCTGTTCACTCATCAATGCTCTGCATAAATTTTACAACATGCTAGTACTGTGAAAAACTGGTATTTATGGAATAAACTAAAATTAATGTTCTTTTAAAAATAATTTTGGGAAAGGGATTAGGCGTGTTTTTATCTCTCCAATTATGAAGCCTAAGTTATTATGGTCCATGCACATACCCAAACTTTTGAGTTAGCAATGTCCTAATGCACCCCATAGCCAAATAAAGATCCTTTGTCAAGAGAGAACAAAGTGCTGCTATTATGTAAGCAAATAAATTAAAAAGTAAATGTATTCCTTTTATGCCTCAAAATAAGCTCTACTTTTCTTTAAAAAAATCAGATATTACATTTTACAAGAAGTTGCATAAACCCCATTTTTACCATTTAAATATATCCCATCTTACAAAAAGTTACATAATGACACATACCATTTTTACCTATACAAGTTTCTTTTTCCACTACATTTTGTTTACTTCCTCAAAAATATCCAAATCAAACTTTTGCATTGGCCAAACAATGAAAAGAATGTTATCAACAACACCTGGTCCACCGATCATTTGGGCACTAAAGATATTTTTTCTACAAGGCCAAGAACTACAAAGCATAAGTCCTCACCCGAATTTTTTTCTGAAGGAATTAAAATGGGAGTCCTAAACTACTGCTATCTCTCAGTGACCTCTGCAGCCATACCCATATCTCAAGACTCTGCAAATAGTTCAACCCCACCTTCAATTCCAACACAGACCAAGGTTATTTTGCCCCAGCAGAAACCTGTGAAATTGTCCGCTGGAGTGGTTTCTGGGGACAATGCTGCCCCACCCACTACAACTAAGCTCAGGAAGTATTGGGGTGAGGATGTGGATCCTCTCACCTCTGATGATTATATCTGGAACAAAGACTTTATGGGTCGTATGAAGAAGTATATTCAGGACCCCCAACAAAATTCCCCTTCTTCTCCTGTAAAGGTATAATCTTTGACTAATTGTCCTCACAATATATTCATCTTTTGAGCTACTCCAGTCCCATTTTAGAAGAATTAATCTAAATAGTCGCTGACCAACCACTTAAATTAAAAATAGTCATACTATGTAATAATTGTATATAATAAAGTGTATAATTTATGTATAATGGCTAGGAAAAGTAAATAGCGAATCCGACCGGCTATTTGTGTAAAGATCCCCCATTTTATGTGGCATAGTTTGACTAATTAAGAAGTTTAATAAATAAAGAAACAATCTTGAAATTTGTGGTCTAAAACAAGTATAGATATTTGGGTAACGGTAAATCGTTTCACTAAAGTAAGTGAGAAGTTTAAAGTCAAATTGTTTGTTTCCAAATACAGAAAGGCGTCATTCTTAAATGAAAGTGCTTTCTGCTCAAATATTTTTATCTTTTGAATTTGAACTTGTTGTGGCAAATTGTCTATCCATTAGTTTTTGAAGAAACAAAAGTTTCACGTGTCAACTTTTTGGTTATTGGCTATTGAACCTTCGAATTCTCTGTTGTGTTTCACTGAGATCAGTTCATATGTTTTGTGATGGAATATCTTTTTAATTGGTAGGCTTCTCTTTATTGGTGTATATCCGGGTTTTTCTTCATTATGGGCAGTTAACTATCTTGTTTATTCAATGGCTTCCTCCTCTTTCTTATAATAGGAATCTCAGTCGCACGAATGTATTTTATATGTATGTCAGTATGTGTAGTACTCTATACTGAAGAAGCTGCAGGAAATCTCTTTAGGTCAGCTGGTTGGCTACTTAAACTCTCACCTTGTTAATGAGGGTTCAATTTCCCACCTTGTAATCCCCTCCTGTATTTCCATTTCCCCCTCCCCTTATGTATGATAGAATAATTTTAAAAAGATACTGAAGAAGTTGCTGTTGCTTTGTACGGTAGCAAAAACATATGCATACCAGTTCTTTTAGAATTAGAATGGTCGCCAAAATTTGCTTGTGACTTGCTATCTTTACAGGAAGAGACATCGGGATTTCTTAGCTTAAACAGAGTCATGAGTCTTGACAGGTGTGATCTTTTTCTTCTTTTCTTTAGAGAGATTTTAGAAATTCTGTTTTATCTTAAATTTGATTGCATCTGGAGAATGTAGCTTGGAAGTTGACTTGACCAAGGAGCTAACAGCCCCTTCAGTACCTGTTCAAAAACCAGAAGTCGAAAATACTCGAGTATGTAGTAACTTTAAAACATTTACCTTTTGCAACTTTAAGCATTTAACTTCTCTACTTGCATTGCTGAAAACTAAACTGATTTTCAGCCTCGATTAAGTGCATCTCAAAGATGGCGGCCAGCACCAACACGACGCGAGCAGGAGCAGTGGGACAAAGCTGCCAAGGCTGCAACTGGGGGAAGTGTATGTCATCGGAACTTGCAATTCGTTCATTTCGTGAAACTTGGTTCACAATATATATTGAGCAATATGCGTCTTTTAACTTGTAATTCTGAAATTTCGACCACCCAGGATGTGATGTTCAGGGAATTAAGACGGCCAAAAGGGGATCCAAAGGTTTTGGCTGCTCAGTCAAGGCAACAGTATCTTAAGGTTCTTGTTAGCAATTATTCCACATAAATTATTCTTGGTTGAGATCTGTGGAATTTCCAGTTAACCTTTTGATTGTTTCATTTTCTTCTTCTTTGCAGTTAAAGAATAAATTGCAGCTCCTCACACTTGGAATTGGTGGTGTTGGAGTGATTTCAGCTTATATCTCTTATTCTCCTGAAATAGCAGCAAGGTAATCCATTATAGGATTTACTACATCCTTTAATTCCTTAGGCATCTACTTTAGAATTACTCATGTTTGGTTTACTATAGTTGTAGAGGGACAAGGCCCCTATTTATTGCAAATCGTTCCTCCAATTAGTTTATTGGTCCCTTAAGGTTACCACTTTGGTAGAATTTCTGGATGAAGGGACTCTTAATTTGCTTAGTTCTTCTGAAAATGATGTTTGTGATATCTGGTGAAACGTATCGCAGCTTCTTGGAATGAAATATCTTAAGCTGTTAGTATTCTTTCAATTTCCTCCATCAGAACTGGACTTTTCATAGCTTCTCTTTGCTTAAATATACTTCTGTTTCTTCAATTAATGTAAGGAATCTTTTTCTTGAAAAGGCGCTGCTAATAAACTGTGTTAATACCGTTGCTGCAGTTACGGTGCAGGGTTTATTGGTTCATTGATGTATATGCGTATGCTTGGAAACAGTGTGGATTCTATGCAGTCAGATGGACCCAGAGCACTTATCAAGTACACTTTTTATTTTTCAAGATCTTTAGCCAATGGCTGTCCCTATGCATGTTTCTTCTTTTTCATTTTGGTTTTCATGCAATTTTTTATCGTAGCCAAAATGAACATATCTCAGTAGTTTTGCGAATACCTAAGTAATAAAGGACATCATAAGAGTCCTGAATCCAGGGTAAAAAGCAACGTAGGTCTGTTTGTCATGTGCGCATTCAGATTTCTGCTCCCTTACTTGCAACATTCTTTCCTTTGTCAGCCCTTTGGGCAAGAAAATCAATAAAATGAATAAGATACAAATATAAATATGAAGAAGCGAAGAAGGACTGGGGTCAAACTATTTCATACTAGGTGTGTTTTGTCCATTGATAGGTCAGGGGACCACCAGAAAAACTTGGATCCTAACTGGAATTGTATCATTTTTGTATAGTTCTCCAGAGTGTTCAAAATAAGCTGCCATTTTGCAATACAAACTTATCTGGAAGAGCTGAAGAAACTAATCTTGATCAACAGGTTGTAAATGATATAAGCAAACATTCAACGAAGAAAAACACTTGGTCAAATTTTGATAGGTAAATGTACAGTTTTGGAATATTCTACTTACAAAGTAACGTTAAGGTGTGTGCAAAAGGGACCCATACTCCTTTTACTGACACAAGGATTCCTTGAAGTCCAACAGTCCGAATCATTGACATTGTTCATCCTAAGCTGAAAAACCAAAGTGTATAAAGTTGTATACTCCATGTTGTGTAAAGAAGAAAAACTTAGTCAATTGAAAATGAAGAAAAGAATTTGCATCGGATAACCTCATTGTGTGATCTGTCTTGATTGGTTCTTGTATTAGCTTAAAACGTAGCATTACTTGTTTCTTTGTATTACATGTATAGCGACTGATGCCGGCTGATAATAGGATGTTAATTATCCCGATGCATTTTGCATGTGTTACAATCCCACAGTCCAAATTCATTTTGGAAAATGTTTATGGAGCATCTGTTAGTACTTTCTCAGAAGTTATGTCAATATTGTCATTCTTGAATCGTAGTTGTACTTGATCATCAAGTTATAGTTCTTTCCCGATTGCCAGCTTTATTTTTCCATAAATGGAAGTATTAACCCACAGACTGAAATAGAAATCAAAGGCTTGACAATAGATGAGTCTGTTGTTTGGGACTAAGAAGAGTAGCTATATCCCTAGAAAAGGACTACTTTGTGCTTTTGTTGATAATCTTACCAAAAGGTTTTACTTGCAGGGGAGCTGTTGGGCAGCCAAGACTATTAGTTCCTGTTGCTTTGGTCATGATTTTTAACCGGTGGAATGGGTAAGATCTACCACTATTACCATCTTGAATAAAAATATATCTGGTTAGAGATCCAATTTTTATGGAATTTCCCTTCTTGAATTCTTTCTTTGACATGAAAGGACAATAAAAACTATTAAGTTCCCTGTGGACGTCAAGTAAGTTGTTAGAAAATGTAATTCTTCAGAAAAATTGCAGATAAGGAGAGTAAAAAAAGAAAAGGTCTTGCACTTGTTTGTGTCAGAGAAGCTTAAACAAGACGAACCAGTTTTTTAAAGTTCCTACAGTATTTGCATGACTCAAGTTGGAAGAGTCATTCCCGTTGTATATTTCAAATCCATTTTCCAACAATTTTTCTGCTCATTCAATGCATAAATATTTTGGAGAGTTAACTTTATGCGCACTTTCCGTTTCCTACTACCCTTGCAAACCAAAGGATACCTTAATGACTTTTCTTTTGTTGTTGTAGAACAAGTATTAATGTTTTTACATTGTGGAGAGTCGCTTAAGCATCTGGTCTTTCAAATTGCTATATTGGTTTCTTTGCAGGATCCTAGTCCCCGAGCATGGATTCATGCACCTCGAGTTGATACCCATGCTAGTGGGATTTTTCACTTACAAGATCGCAACTTTTGTCCAAGCAATCGAGGAAGGTGTAACAATTGTTCGAAATAAAACACAAGCTTAGCTTTAGTTTCTATGATTTACATCCACTTATGATGAAAATAGTAGGTATGCTTTTGATTCGGCTGTCCCTTCTAAGATTTTTTATCTTTATTTCAAATTATACTAGGAATCTAGATTGAACAAAATGTGTTTAAATTTTCTCACACTCCATCCTTTTGCCTGCATATTTTGCTCTCATACTCTATATTTCTTGTTGCAGAGGCAAACTTCACGAAGATCCTTAAACATGGATTCGAAAGATCAGCTAGAACGTCTATATTGGTTTATCTCTCCATACCGCGATTGGAACAGCAAACATTTGAAATTGTGGGAAATCGAATGGGTTCTCAATTTGTCACATAATGGACAGAACAAAGGGAAAATCGTGATTTCCTCTTGTAAATTCTTTCAGCTATATTTTCTGAGTGTCAATCAATTGAAATATCTGAAGAAAAGAAACTTTAAGGTGATAATGGAAAATTCATATTTACAAGTTTATGTCCCAATTTGTCTTTGAACTTTGTGAAACTATTTATCCATATCCTTCATCAAAAGTTTGCTTAAAGAATGACCCTGTCATTATCAAAAGGTTTCATTTCTAATTAAACACCAAAATTTTGAGATCTCGGGAATTTCCCAACGTTATAACTTGTATTCTCAATTTACCACATAATGGATACTATACAAGATTGAGAATATCGTGATTTCTCCGTGTAACTTCTTTCAACTATATTTTCTGACTCATAGTTGAATGTGATAAATTAGCGAACATAGTGTCGAAAATAGTGTCGTGACAAAAAAACTCATCCATTATGGATGTGCCAATTTATTTTCTTATATTAAATAATTTCGGAGCAGGAGAAGATGATTTTTTAACTTGCTAAAATAAAAAGTAAAAGAAAACCTATGTACCTTTTAGAGTATATTTGTAAAAACCAAATAAATGATTAAATGTTCATACTTGCGCGTGAACTTTGCCAAGTTTGAAATTGGAGTCCTTTGTTAAAATTTTGCTTTAAAATGATATACTCATAACCAAACGCATCATATTCAACTGGGCATGTTTTATCTATGTTGATCATTTTAAAGTGTCATGTAAGTGGAACAAAAGAAAAGGAAAAGAGTCCTAATTGCTCTTGACTTTGCGAAATTACTTATTCATGTTATTTTTATTTTCATCTAAGAAGGAAACCATCATAGACAAGCAATGGTGAACTCTTTTTAAAAAAAATTATAAGAGAAGAAGCCCAATGTTTTAACTTGTGTTCTCAATTTATCACAGTATGAAGACAATGTGTTCTAGAACTAGTTTAATTAACAATGTCAATTCATTAAAGCTGTAACGTCTCCACTGTTTCCTATGTAGTCTTCTTAATTCGTAGCGTCTTACCAATTTTCATTAATTAAGTTATCAATATCTTTAAAGGCGTGATTGAGAGGCGAGACGTTTTATCTAACACGGCTCCTGAGGTGCGAAGCGCAAGTCCTATAGATATTTAATTTTTAATATTTTATAAATAAATAAAATAAATGTATAAATAAAAGATATTAAATTCAAGAAAATTATAGAATTAGCATATATATATATATATATATATATATATATATATATGTATGTATGTATGTATATATATATATATATGTATGTATGTATGTATTTTCTTTCACTTGAAAAAGTTAAAGACATAAAGTTGCATTATACCTATAATATGACTATGATAGAACATAAAGTTATAAAAATAATATTCTAGTCTCTCATAATTCAAAGATTAAAAATAATAATATAAAGATATATATTATTTTAAAATCTAACACTAAATAACAAATTAACAAATACTCATTTTATAATACAACAACAACAACAATAATAAAAATAAAAAATCTAATGTAATTTCATAAGTGGGGTCTGGGAGGATAATGTGTACGCAAACCTAACACCTACCTTATCAAGATATGGAGACTTTTTCCACTCATTTTATAATACAAATAGCCCGAATAGAGCCATCATAATAATATATAAATTAGAGCAATACCAAAAGAAATTCTAAAATTAAAAACTAACTTGAAAAGAATAAATTAAAGAATGCAAAAAAACAAAGATTAATAAAGCATAAAGAAGGAAAATGCAAGCGAGGAAGCAGAGTAAGAATTGAAGCACAAAACTCTTTGCACTGCTGTTTGCACTTTATAGATAAAGGTCAAGTGTATTTGTTACTTAGTAGTAAATGACAAAGATAAAAAATTATGAAATTAGGATAAATAATTAGAAAAAAAAGTTTTAACTTTTGAGATTTTTAGTTTAAAATTAACTGTGAGTTAACTTATAAATATTTAAGTTAAAAGAAAGTATTATATAATTTTGACTCAAATTTAAAAAAGTTCTTCGGACTTTCGTCCCAAATAAATTCTCAGAATATTATAACTTACATCTAGGCGAATGCACGAAATGTTAGGACTTACGCACGTTAATACGTCTAGGTGCGTTTCGAAACCGCCGTTTGAAGTGCTGATTAAGTTATACTGATTTTGATTTGCATTACGGAAGCTAAGATGCGAATTCTAAAAGAACCTGGTAAAAACAGTTGCTTCATGTTTAATCATTAATTATACTTCATCTGTTCTATTTAAATGACACTTTTTCCATCATATAATGTTCTAACATTTTCATATATTCCATTAATAAGATAAGAATTTGTCCTTCTTTCTTTAGTTTTTGGAAATTAAAATTCATTTAACTATTCAAATTTAAAGCTTTTGGTGTGATATTTCTCTGTCAAACTAGTATGTCAACTGTCACTATCATATTTTATTCTATTACCACTAGCATAATAAATATAGTTGATTTTAAAATACGTACTCAATCAAATATGTTGGTCTCAAATTAAAAATTGATTAGTAATTAGTCACTTCTTTACACATGCAAATCAACGACGTAACGTTGTACTTTATTAGAGAATGACGAGAAGGAACTTACTTTGTCATCCTTATACCGTCAAAATTTTCTATATATTATAATAAAATACTATAATAGAAAACATACAATATAAAATAACATGAAATTAAATATAAAATAACATGAAATCAGTTCCAAATAAAATTTGGCCAATAATAAAATATTATTATAAAGAAGTTTGACTACATTGAATAAAGTTGAAAATTTAATGTTGATGAAGGAGAATAAATGACAAGTTGTTATCTGGGATAATATAACCTTTTAAAAGAACCGCAAGCTCAGTGAGAAAGAGTTTGGAGAAAAGAAAATGTAAATCCTGACCAAAGAAAAGTAAATTCTGGTTATTACCACCATAATTTCTTCATTTTTTTTAAAGTTTAAATTTAGATTTATGTCAACTTTGCAAAATCATATCCTGTATTTAGTGGAACAAGGAAAACTGGAAAAGTAATGATACATTGATGATCAATAATATGATAATATTCAATATTTGTTACAAGTAATACTTTGTTGCAAGTAAATTATTGTTGATTGATTTGAAGTTCTTGTTAAAAGATTGATAATCCCAAATTATTATTTTTTATCACTTTTGAAGATTTTAAGATCACGATGTCCCTTTCTTTTTATACCTAGCCTTAACCAAAGGGAGTCCGGAATCTAAATGTTACTTTTTTGACTCAACAGACTAAAATAGGTGAAAAGGAGATGAGTAACATGCAAAAATATGTGTGATATTTTAACAGCCAGTTACTCAATTAAGATATAGCGCATATAATACATGCGATATACTCAATATTTCAAACTTCATATATAGCGGATATATTACATGCGCTATAACAGAACTTTAAAAATTGCTTAGGCATAGGCGCATGTAATTACATGCGCTATACATCAATAAACTAATTGTCTCCCTTCTTCCACCTCTATTGGAGCCTACCTTATCCCACAATAATCACGTGTCGCTATAATTTTACGGAAACAATGCAAAATTCAATGTTAGCTCGTGGTGCAGAACAAGATTTGACATCGTTTTGTTAGAAAACGCCGTGTAAATTAGAGAAAAAAGGTATTTCGCTAAACTCTTTTCGTATAAATTTTTTATATTTTTGTGTAATTCGTTTTTATTAATTTATGTCTTTTTTTTTGTTGATTGTGTAGTTATTTTTGAATACTCCGAATTATTATCTTAATTTAATTTTTATGCTATTTAAATTCCGTAAAATTAAAATAAAAAAATTGGATTATGTTTAATAATTCCAGATATCTCATATAGAAAAAAACTAAAAAAAATAAGAAAATAGCATTACTTATAATTTCCGGTAATTTGTGATAATATGTGATCTTTTGTCATAATTAATTGTATTTTAATTTAATTTCTGTTCTATTTAAATTCCATAAAATTGAAATAAAAAATTTGGATTAAGTTTAATAATTCCAGAAATTTCATATAGAAAAAAAAGCTTACTTATAATTTCTGGTATTTGTGACAATATGTGATGTTTTGTAATAATTAATTATATTTGACTTTTTTCTATCTTGAAATTGTGGTAGAATTTATTGTATTTATTTGAATATTGAATTTTTTGAATATTGTCTAATTATAGAACAATAATTATTTGTCCGTCATTAACGTAGTCCTTGTTGTAATCAATTAGTTATCATATACTAATCGAGTACTAATCTTATAGTAAAAATATGATCACTTACTAATCAATTAGAACGTCATAAGTTAAATAAATCAAATATTGTACGAATAAGATCATGTCTATTTTTGTCGTAAAATAAAAAAACCAACATATAAACCTTTACGAATTACATAAATAATTAATAATACTTTATATCAAATTAATTAATAAACATATTTAAAAATATCTCGATAAGTTAAAAAAATTTAAATATTTTGCATTCTTTTAATGACAAATAAAACATAATAAGTTGTCGGCACAAATGAGACTCCGCCAAATTTTTGTCGTAAATTCTTAAAAAATAACATATAAAATAAATAAAGGATAGATAAATATTTTTATCAAAATAATTAATAATATAAAAATTTATAAATTAAATAATAGTATACAAAGTTATGAATTAAATAAGTAATTAACAATTCTTTGTATGAAATTAATCGATACAATATTTCAAGATATTTCGAGACATTAAGAGAGTAAAGAGAACATAAGTTTAGTTAATATTATTCAATGTATAGACATTAGTATGGATCTCCCGACTGTACATCTTGGACCCGTTTCTCGTGAGCTACTCATGTTCCAGGTGGGCCATAAGTCTTCACATATATGTGATGGAGAGTTGCTTAGCTAGAACTTCCACCCGCGATGCAATAATGAATTCTGGGAGTTTATTAGGGATCACCCCCCACATCAACGCACAGTCGCGTGCCTCACTCGGACTGGTTTTACCGAATTGTCGAGGTTGGCCGGTTGTTGTTCGATTAGCCCCTGGTCATGGCTCTGATCGAGCATTGGAGGCTAGAGACGCATATATTTCATTTACCTATTGGCGAGGCACCATCACGCTATAGGACGTGGAGGTTTTATTTGGTTACCCGTTGACGGTCTTATTGTCCACTACTCACCTACTGTTAAGGAGTATAAGAGGCATGGCTATCTAGAGATGGTGGAGAGACTCACTGGATTCCTACTGGTTGAGGAGACTGCGATTGGTGGAGTTAGTCTATTACAGCTATTGCCTGTTAGGCAGCACCTGGAGGCACTTCACAAGCAGATAACTAAGGAGATACCGGTGAAGGGTAGGATGTTACTTTTGATGATATTTGGCGGCATTCTTTTCTCGATCACTTAGGGAAACCTTGTGAGCTTGCGTTTCTTGGTTCACGTGGAGCGCTTAGATGGTTTACCCATGTACAGTTGGGGCAGTGCTGTTCTAGTATACCTGTATAGGCAGCTATGTAGGCCGTCGGTGGGTAGCGTGAGGGACGTCGCGGGATTTATTAGCTTCAAAGGGTGATAACGTTATTAATTTTTTTCATGATTATCATATATATGGGTTTATACTCAATTTTACGTACACGATCAATATTAAATTTGTATTTGGGAGAGATTCTTACATATGCTTCTAGAGGTGATAACATTATCAATTTGTCACACCCCAACTTTGGGGAGTGTGGCCGGCACTCGGCACCCGAAGCCCGAGCGAACCAACCATAGCATCTGTGACATGTAATATGAATAATAGGCCGACAAGGCTGCAATATGACACTAACAAGAACTCAACAACAACTTTTATATATATATATATATATATATATATATATATATATATNTAGGCACTTCCTCGCAAGCGGAGTCGCTTGATGGGGAGAGCCTCTCCTCTGTGCGGGAGCATGTAGCAAAGCTCACATCCGAGCTAGAAGCTGCCAAGGAAAGAGAGAAGGTTAGAGAAGAAAGAGAAAAGCTTAGAGATGCTCAGTATGCTGCCATACAAGAGCAGCTCAAATCTCTCTTGGCTTCTGGCGCTAATTTTCCAATTCCCCGGTCACGTGAATCATCGCCGGATGATAATCTTGATAATGACACTTCATCCGACGATGCCACTCATGATATAGACATTAGTAGACGTTGAATTGTAATAACAGTTTATATAATGTATAAGTTCATTTGAACTTTATAGCTTGTTATTGTTTAATGATGTTTTGTTGTTTGTTGTTGATGTTCTTGTTTTCATGGCATAAAATGCCTATATTAGGAATTTGGTAAGCTGGCAGGTGGTGTAGCTGCCAAAACAGGCAATTTCTGGAAAAATATAACCAAAAAAGCGACCAACTTTGGTCTCAAGTTGGTCGCTATTTTGCTGGAAAAAAAATGAATCTGTAAATTAGCGACCAACTTTGGTCGCTAATTTACAAAAAAAAAAATTAAAATTTGACATTAGCGACCAACCTCGGTCGCTATATTACCTAGTTTTTTAAAATCTGGGACAATAGCGACCAAGGTTGGTCGCTACTTTAAGAATTTTAAAAAAAATTAATTAATTAAGCGACCAATATTGGTCGCTAATTCCCAGAATATATTAATTATAAAAAAAAATAGCGACCAAAGTCGGTCTCTATATGTTTTTTGGATTGTTTGGTCCTTTTGTGGTCCTTTTGTGATAGAGACCAAAGTTGGTCACAAATTAGCGACCAACTTTGGTCGCTATTTATTTGTGACCACCTAAATACTGACCAGGCCATTTTGGTCGCTTTTTTGCAATTTGTGACCAACTTTGATCGTTTTTTTTTGTCGCTTTTTGCCTGTTTTCTAGTAGTAATTTGTCACACCCCAACTTTGGGGAGTGTGGCCGGCACTCGGCACCCGAAGGCCCGAGCGAACCAACAATAGCATCTGTGACATGTAATATGAATAATAGGCCGACAAGGCTGCAATATGACACTAACAAGAACCCAACAACTTATATATATATATACACATATATATCTAAGGCTAACAAGATTATATAGTCATGCCAACTGTACAGGGGGCCGACAAGGCCATGAAAAACATATATACACTGACAACTGGTCTGCAAGCCTCTAAAAGAGCAACACAATATCAACAAGTTGGGATAGGGCCCGACATACCCAAAACAATACATATACATATGCATTTGTACATATAGACTCACAACCAGCAACTCCGAAAAAGTGGAGTGCGACACTCAACCGCTGATCTCAGTGTCCTACTGCGGAGGCACGCCGGCCTGTCTATCAGCACCTGTGGGCATGAACACAGCGCGCAAAAGGCGTCAGTACGAAATATGTACTGAATATGTAGGGCGGCAAGGACAAGCACAAATAAGATAAATAATATGAGAAGAGATTTACAAATAACCTGAAACTCTGTTCAAAGCCACTTAGGGCGACCATATCCACAACATAAATGTAAATGCGTGCTCGTAAAATCATTCCTCACCGTGGAGGTATATATATCATATCATATAACAATAATGATAAATCCCTCTGTGGGGTGAGCTCATCATCACAACATCATCTCTGCCCACTGATCAGTGGCAATGCACAGCTACGTGCCTACCCGGCCGCCTACAACACGGCTCGGTAAAGAAGAAACGTGTCTAGGTGCACATATAAGTGCCTACCCGGCCGACTATAGTGCGGCTCGGTAATGAAAATAAACACACATATATATATACATAAGTGCAATGCAAGACCGACCTCAGAAGAGATATCATGACAAGAGTCGAAGTGACCTATTGTCGTTATCCTTCGACTATTTTTATTGTTCCTACGTCCTTTGGTTTCCAACCATGAGACAACCAGCACAAGAAACATGGAAGTTACGTAGTACGGATTTATTTGAAGTAGACATCATGTTCAAGCTATCAATAACCATGATCAATATGGACGTTGGAAAAAGAACGAACAAAAGAATTTTAATTCTCTTTGAGTGATGAACAAGGAAGGATGAGAATACTTAAATCTTCTTCGATATGAGTCATTCATGTGAAAAGGGTAGATTTAATCATATTTATCAATTTGGAGTGGAGCAGTTCGAATTTGATGAAACAATCCAATAAACGTTCATTCAATTCTAGTCATGCCGAAAAATATAAAGAAGGACCCTACATACCTCGTTGATAGAGCTATACGCGTCTTCCAGGTCCTTGAACACCTTATGAATGGCTACCTACACAAAATGAACTATTCGAGATCAAATCAAACTCATAGCTCGTGAGAGTCTTCACTTAGACATTTAAGCAAGCAACTCGCGGGCATAAGTTCGTAGGCTCTTTTGTAGCTCAATTTTCCCGCAAAGCACTACAAAATTTTTACTTTCCTACTCCCCTCATCAGTGCAATCCTATCCATACCACCATAACTCCAAGAAACATGTTAAAACTACATAAAACAACCCAACGAGAAAGCCAAGTCCATAAGAGTTCATAAGAATCGCAAAAAGCTCATTCTATGGGGGTTTCTACCCAATTTCTAGGTTTAATTACTTGTAAGGCTCAAAGAGATGAAGAGAAGGTTAAATCATACCTTAAAAGTTGAATAATACTCTACAACTTGAGTTATTTCAAGACAAAGCTTTCTTCCGAAAATCAAAACAACGAGAAGTCTACGATATTATGATTGTCATGTGATTCCTTATGTTTTGATTTGCCTTTGAAATTGATTGTGATTGATGGAGAATAATTTGGGAGAGCATAAGGGCTGATCTAGGATTTTGTCTTGATGAAAATGAGGGCTAAAAACGTTGGAGGCCTCTATTTATATCACTTAAGTGGGGCCCACTGTTCTGTGGCAGTTTGCACCCTTGTACGGAAATACAAATTTCTCTTTACTCGGATGTCGTATCGACAAACGGTTAAATGCGCTGGAAACTAGACTCGTAGATCTTCGATTTGATAGGTGGATCAACCCATAACTCCAAGTATATTGAGAGAAAAGCTCTTTCACATTTGACCCAAATTTCAATAAAATTTACAAGCGTAACTTGCGACAAACTTTTTTCAACTTCCGTGTCACAACTCATTTGACTTCAAAACTTAATGTATGACTATCATCCTATTTAAATAACTAAAAAAAAAAAAAACCTTCTTACCATGTTAGCAACCTTACGATACGACAACGCACGAACACACGAGGTGTAACACAATTCTTGTCATGATTATCATATATATAGTAAATATACTCAATTTTAAGTAAAGTTTGTCTCAGAGTGAGTGGCACTCTAGTCAAATTTCATCGCCAAAATCATGATTACCGCCAAATAGGTTGCGGCTAGAACTAAACCCGTCTAGATGAACATGTATTCTGGTACCCCTTGTTATGATCGAAATAATCATGTGTCATGCGAAAGCTAATAAAGCAAACAATGAACGACGATAAATCAGATAACAAAAGGGAAATATACCAAAATAGACACAAATGTATAATGTGGTTAAGTCAATTTGACCTTCATCCACGGGCTGAGACAAGCAATCCACCATATAAAGGAAAGTACAAAATATCGAAAGAACAACTTCACGATGAGGTAAACACAAGTGACACGCTAACACATAAGAATAGTTTTGAAAGAGTTTTTCCATCAAGAGAGAAGACAGAAAAAAAGTGTTCATTTTGCTGCAAATTTTGTTCCGGCCAACTAGCTTCAAATCATGTTTCATGATTCATTCATCGTTGGATCGAGTTAAAATTTTGACTGAGTATTCCTAATATATTGGTCTTTGATTTGAACGGTGAGGATTGAATTTGGTATCCTGTAGCATCTGATTTCGAGCCCTGAACATCTTTAATTGATTTATTGTTGCTATTGTTGTTCTGCATTTGGCACTCCTTGTGTAATCAATTTGAAGAACTTTGTAACTCTTATTGTTATAGTGGAGTTTTTTGAATCTATGTGATCCCGTGGTTTTTACCTTCAATTTGAAGGATTTTCCATGTTAAAATTTGATATTCTTTGTCTCTATTTTCAAATTTACCTCTTCCTCGACATATCAGACTGGAGGGAGTAGACAAAGCATTGAAAATACAACATGATTAGTTTTATAGGAAAAACTATCTTGACTCTAGCATTCAGGACATTGATTTTTATCAAGGATTGAGTTGACATGAATTGTTGAAACTCCTTTTTGGGTGCTTTACGTCTGAAAACTCCATTCATCTCCCGGCTTCTCTTCCTCTGATCAGAATGATCCACCATTGCTGGCAGCGATGTAACTTTACCTCCTTGGTCTAAATACAACAGATGGATCCCTATCTTCTTTACTATATTCTTTTCCCCAACTCAAAAACTTCCATCTTTTCTCCGCCTTTCATCTGGCCATCAAAAGGTCAGTCTAAGTAAGATACATAAGATACACGTAATAACTCTGCATGTTCAGTGCGCAATGAATCATAATGAAAAAGTATTCAAAGAGCCTTTGCATTATAAGGCCAGCAGAAACTTGAAATTTTTCCGGCAATCCTAAAGCTTAAAAATTGCCTGCGACTATAAGGGGATACGTTGACAAAATTGCAAGCACACCATAAAATCATTCCAAAAACTTATACTCTTCATGTGTCGGCATAGTAAAGCAGACAGATGAAGCTGTTACTTGATTTCTGCACCAATCTGGAATCTCATTGGTTACGAGATAAATAGCTAACCCCTGCTTCATCAGACGAAGATGCAAGATTATTAATATGAAGAGAGAGAGAGAGAGAGAGAGAGAGTCTAACCAGATCTCGATGATGCCTAGATTGAATTGCTAGACCAGGTGCACTAAAGAAGCCTATAGAAGGGAGGTTGTCCAACCCTGTAATCTTGACCAGTTCTTTGCAATTTTCAATTGAAAAATTCTTCAGTTTTTGTAAGTTTGATAGTGAAGGGAGTGTTTGAAGATTCTCAGTCATCCAAACCTAAGAGAAAAAATAATCGTAACTCAGAAAGGCCGGAGGGTAGACAGTGGAAACTATTGCCGCTCAAATTTAAAATTTGTAAGGAGGATAAACTCCCAATATCTCTAGGAATATCAGCCTCAGACAAACCACAATATGTAAGGCTTAACACCGTGATAGAAGTTGAAAAGGATTGTATGTGATGGACTCTGCTCCGAAAAAAACTACTTTTGGGCTCTAAATTTGAACCTCCCACCTTCAGAACTTCAAGATGTCTTAGCAATTCAACAGATCCAGGCAATTGTTTTATACCCGTATCGTATGCTAAAAGCTGTCTTAGACTTCGCATATCTCCAAGATCAACTGGCAGTGTTTGTATATATGAGCAACCACTAATTTCCAAGTTTTGAAGAGATTTTAGCTGGCATATGCTGGTTGGAAGATCCTTGGACAATTGCTCAAAATCTCCACTAATATGTAATTCATCAATTTTAAGTACCCTTAGATTTTTCATTTTCCTAAATGCTTTGGTGCTCAAGTTCACACCCTTAAATGCCTGTGAATCTACCATAAGTACTTCTACCTTTTTGGAACTCTGTATTTCAGTAAAAAGGAAAGTGCCCGAAATTAAGAAAGAGAATTGCTTTATACATATTGAAGGTCAAACAAAGAGAACACATAGTGTATCAAGAAAAATGAATTTACAAATTGAGGATGTAACAGCTACGATGAGACTTTCAAATACTAGATAATAGCATCCAATAAGAAATATTATCAAAACAAGAAGGAAAAAGAAGATGAACAAAGAGGACAAATAGCATCCAAAACCTGATAGTAATACCAAAGACATACTATATATATATATATATATATATATATATATATATATATATATATAAAACATTTTCCAAAAGTTCCAATGCCCGGTTTCTTCAAGCAAGCTTAGATCACACAATTATATAAGCATAGAAAGTCAATAAGAACATTATTAAACAATAAAATATACAAAAGATAATATGATAACTAGAAAAAAATTAAAAAGACAAAGTCGGACATATTTGAATAACTAATCTTGCAAACTAATTGGTATAAGACCATAAGTATATTACTTACATAGAATGTAATAAGAAATTTTCATCAGCAAGCCGATTCAGATTAATTGTTAAGTAGGTGAAGATTTTATTCAATAATTTTGACATGGATAGTATGAGTTTAGACTTTAGCAAATGCTCATTTCTTGTTTATAATGGTCGGCAAACAACTAGAAATATCTTACTATCCGCAGAAGAAGCACAAATGAATCTATATCTTGTGGTGACAAGAAAACTTATAAGCAATAAGCAATTAAATTGAAAATAAGTACAACCAAGATGAAGATAAAGAAATTTACTGAATTTATGCCCTTGTAGAACATCACGGACTTCTTGAGGGTTGAACAATCTGCTCCGTTTTCCAGGGTATTGAGCTGATTCCAAGCGAACTATTTCTCTTCCCATATCTCGCACTAGATCATGCATCTCTATAGGCCTTGTACTTTGGAGCAAGCATTTTCGGACCAAAGTTGCAATTGCACTTTCAGAAAAAAAACCACATGCATTTAATATTTTGGCAACTTCATCCATAGAAAAACCATGGAAGGCGCATGCAATATCAAGGAAAACACTCTGAGTATCACCATCAAGTCCATCGAAGCTTAGCTTGAGAATCTTTTGAATATTAGTGAGGAATTGCTCTTAGCTTATGGAATTCGTAGCTCCATTCTTCTACCGATCTCCCTTGAAAATGTGACCCCAATGTTACAAGAGCTAATGGTAGCCCACCTGAATATTTGATTACCGCTTTTACCAGCTCAACATATTCTTCTGGTGGATGAAGACTGTTAAAAGCATGACAACTAATAGTTGCATAGACAAATCAAAATAAGTAAATAAAACTTTGATATTGGACAAGACTTGATGGACAATTCAAAATCAATAGCCAACGAATAATTTGAAGGAAATCAAATTTGAGGGAGTAAAATAGATGACTTCTTCATACAGGACATTTTAAGAATGAATTTAAGTTATACATACAGACACTGACATGTATAAGTGAATTTTAGCTTGTAATAGCAGGTTAATTATCATTGTACTAGATTATCAATTATTCATTACTTATCAAAAAATTTATCTATAATTACCTATTAAGTACTATAAGACTGTGTAAATATTCTTTAAGAATTTTGTTTATACACAAGGGTAAATAACGAATAAAATAAAAATGTACACGTCAACAACATTTCGCAAATTCCATCCAGATAAACTTGCAGCTTCAGTAAGTGCAGCTGTCCATTTCTCCATTCTTTGTGCCCCAAATGATCGTTCCTTGTGTTTAGGCAAAGCTTCACCAAATAACCCAGTTTGCCTTCGCACTTCAGAAGGATCAACATCATAGAAAATAGGCAAAACCATCTGCTTTAATTTCTCTTTGCATTCGAATATTTTAACTAGTTCTTCAAGACACCAACTAGAGGATGCATAATTTCTTGAGAAAACTACAATGGAAATCCTCGACCCTTCAATTGCTTTCTCTAGTTCTCTTGATATCACGCCACCCTTTCTCAATTCTTCATCATCAATGAAGGTATCAATTCGAACATCACACAATTTGGAATAAAGATGACCAGTGAAGGATTTTCGGGTATCTTCACCTCTAAAAGTTAGGAATACATCATAAGAGAAGTGGGAAGATGTAGATGATTCTCCTTAGATAATTAGAGTATCCATTTGATGATATGCAAGAATAAAGGGATGAATATTTAGTGAATTTGTTAAAGGAAAGAGAGCTGAGATGTTGATGAGTATTCTCCTTAAATATATATACGCACAGCTTATTGTTTCTAACACCTGCAGGGAAGGGTTAACTGAAATAAAAGGGAACTTACAAAGACATTTCTAATTTCTTAGGTCAAAGCCTACATCTTTGCACGTCGGTTGTCACGTTTTCCATTTTATCCTTTTTTAGTTATTCGTTTATTCTAAGGCAGTCTTAGAGCGGCGGTACAAGCTGTGGTAAGTATGATCCGTAAGTTATCTGTATTAAGGTGAATACGAGATATGTTATGCATCAAATTCTTCTTTAGTTATTCATTTATTTATATATATTTTTGTGCTTGGTTAAATAAATTAGTATTAGATAATACATACACCTTGAATTTATTTTTTCTTATAACATTTTGACGATATACGATTTTGACAAGTTCCTAAAGTTAAAATTTTAAAATATAATAAAATAACGAATTTAGGGCCGTTACAAAAATAACCATAACTTACTGAATCAGAAGTATGCTTTATTTTCTTCTAGGAAAGTACTTTTGGGTCGTTCTCTGTGTTGATAAGATAGATAGCTTGCAATTCAACGACTTTGGGGAGGAGGCCATAGAAATTAAAGATTTTTTTTCTTTGGCTTTTCAATTCCTTTTTGAATGTTTCCAAATTGAAAAAGTGAAACATTTACTGGTTAGTTGTGACCAATTCTATCAGTTCACTTGTTGACAATATGAAAGAGATTAAAAGAAAAAGACTAGAAAACCAATTCTTGAATGGCTTGATGTGTCAACTACTCCCACAATTGCTTGGTTGGCTTGATGTCCTATCAACACAAAGAACTTAAAATTGCTCTATTTCAATTTTGTTGATTAAGAAATTGGAAGTTGGAACTTTTTTCATTAAATTTATTAGTTACTAATAAATTTATCCGCGCTTCGCACGGTCATAAATAAATAAATTAATAATTTTTTTTATAATATAAGAAATGTTAATTAAAAAATAAAAAAGGATAAAGTAAGTACTAATTCATATAAACATTTAGGACATGCAATTCTAATCTTTGATACACAGTGATGAAAGCTATTCGCGCGAAGCTATATGTCGACCAAATCAAAATTCAAAATCTGCATTTAGACTTTAATCCAACTTGCAAGTTTAGTAGTTTTTATAAGCAAAATAGATATGCAATTTGATAAAGTTCAAAAGCATCATGAACCCAAGTAGAGGGATAAAGAAATACAATATCAAACTCACAACTTACTCATGAGTCCTGTCCTACCTTCAACCTAAATGCTACATGTCTAAATCAAATATACATAAAATAGTCCTCATTGCATGATATCTTCCGCTGCACATCAATCATGTTGTAAATTCACTAGTCTATTTTTGACTTAACCTGTATTCAGATAACATTTAATTTCCTCCATTTTACTCTGGTGAATGAGAAATGTGAAGCTAGAAGAGGGATCTAAATGGATGATTTAGCTTCAAATGTTACCACCTTACTGAGGGGGCACAATCTAATTTCAACAGTTTTATACTTTTCAATGACCCTTTTTAACATTTACAGATTTACCTTTTCACATCAAGGAGCTCTGCAAGTTTATATTGTTCCTCTTTCTTTTCTTGCATTCTTTCCCTTTTTGGTTGTTATTTTAGAACAGCATCGTTAAAACGTGAGAGATATGTAATAATATCTTAAACACCAAGTTTACACTTCAAGAAAATACCTATATGAATTGCTGATCAATTGTAAAAAGGAAAATATAAGATTTATATAGATTATGTCCTGATGTGTTGGTGAAATAAAGAGTGGACGATATACTGAGAGGTAAAATCTGAAATGAAAAGAAACAAATTCAGAATAAGTTAACAATGCAACTCAAGAAATTGCCCATATATTAGAACAAAGCAAATCCAAGAAAGAGAAGCACAGAGAGCAAAAGGTCACTTGTCTACGATATCTTAAAAAATTGTCTATCTAAATTCGTATCGGAATAGATTCGAGAGATCGGGGTTATCTTATTTTCATTGCATCACTCAGTTCAATTTAATGATTAAAAAACTGAAAATGAGAAATGGTAACGTCGGATAAGAGCTGTAGGATTGCTGGAACATGGGGCTTTAAGTCATTAAAGAGGCTAAACCATCTAATGAGAAAAAGGAAAAAGAAAACAAAAAGGGAGAAAAAAGATAAATAGATTTCTTAGCTTAAAAGAGGTGTCACGTCATCACTACTATGACCATAATTATTATTTAATCATCAATTAACGCATAAATTCTTTCAACAGTAGGTTGGTCAAATATTTCTTTCAACAACTCAACAGAAATGTTGATTAAACGTTCGATCCAGCTTATCATGCATATAATAAGAGAAAATGGAGAAAGAAATATAAAAACATCTTCGAAAGCACATGTAGTCACTTAAAGTGCTCAGAATTTTATCCAATGCATAATATCAAGAATCAAAATTGCATCGAGGGACAAACAATACTTTACTAAAAAAATGATCATCACAAAATGTACTAATTAACTTCTCAAGTGCACAATAAAGGCCCTATTTTCCTCTTCATGCTTAGATTAACTGAAATTCCAATGGATTAAGCTTTGAGTTTTCCAGACCAAGTTGAAGGACCAAGGATATTAATATAATAACAAATTTCAGAATATTAACTCCGATCCAAATATAAATAAGTCTCACCTTCAACTCTCCATGTAACATAATACGATAAAGTTAACAATAAATATGCACACGCACACGCATGTCGACACTCGTTTCTTTTCTGAATCAAATTAATTGATATGATGGAAATATGGAGCATACTACACTAGTTACAGTGAGTGTCATCTTAATATATATATATGTATATAATTTCTCGAAGCTATTTTATAAATATATGATTCACGTCAATGAACGAATACTACACCAGCCCAGAGAAAAATCGGCGCTGCTGACCTTCAGAAATATTTTCTTGCTCTAGTTTTCTAAGTTTTGATAAGTGATAACCATAAATACATAAAACACAAAGGTCTTTTGATGGTGGAGTAGAAAAACTGGCAAGATTCACATAACTTGTTGCTTTGATGCCAATAAAACTTACATTAATTGAAAATTTCTCATTGTCCTACTACCACTGTTTCTTACATTAAATTGCCATACTTCAGTTGAATTAGTGTTGTTAGTTTCAAGTTTTAACTCGATTTTTAAGTCATTTGAAGGTACATATATTATATTCAGGCTAAGCTATCCAAAAGTGAAATCTTATAACAATATTTAACAATAAGTGTTAAATATAATTCTCCTAAAAACAGTTGTTATATCGTGACATAAATGTCAGGTTAACAGTAAATATGAACTCCAAGAGTTATATGAATTTTTAATTCTAATAAAACTTGAAAGTAATGACTATCACCTCTGTTACTCAATGATACCTTTATGAAATTTGTTTATTCATATTCTTCCATTTTTGGACCATATCATATTATCCAACATAAAAAGAGCATGATAAAGACTATTGTTTCTTTCACCTTTTCATATGAATAAGGGTGGTTACCTGATTAGCTGATAACAAATATTAGAAAATTAATGCTGCCAAAAGTTCTAATGAAAGACTTTCGTACCGAACCGCGAAATTCAAAAAATTAAAACCAAAAGAAAATTTGGAGATAATAACCAAAAAACAACCCTCAAGGAAAAGTTAGATAGACGCAGTAAAAAAGAAAAAGAGATACCATCGAGGACATGTGAATTTGGAGGTCAATTTCCTAGTCGTAGTTACTGGAGCATCAAGACATATACTCAAGATAACCACCTGCATGAATAACATAGATTCAATATGAGAAAAGGAAAAAGGCCCAAATTTCCATTTTCAAGTTCTAATAGAATCCGCTAACCCTCTTTCAAGAGAACCATTACAATTCCTAATATAAATTGCCTTAAAAAATAATTGAACATCTACGAAAGAAAAAGGACTGAACTTTTAAGAAAAGAACTACCGCCTCGTGCTTAGAGCGGCTAAAATTCCCATGGATTAGGTTTTTCGATTCAGAAGATCAAAGAGAATGCCCTAGCACATTAATATAACAACAACAAACTTCACAATCTGACCACAGAAAAGTTTGATATTGGTCATTATCATTCCTTATGCTTACTTGAATCTTCTTTGTCCTCAATCTTCGTCTCCTCTTTGAATATGAAGAGCATATATGCATGATATGTGAAAATTGAGAGGATAACGTTTCGAAAATTGGATATTAGCAACCGCATTGGAAATGGAAATTAAATATATAAAGTGTAATTGAAATTTTTTGTGAAAAAGAAGTGGCCCTTCGAGAGCAGGCAAGAGTGAAATATAAAGGGAAAAGGCAAAAATATGAAAATTTAGATAAATATGAACCGTGTGCAGTGAGAAGTGCTAATCCCCTGAATTATAATTATATATAGATTTGTTGTTTACGTCTCCACAAGAATTCAACTGATAGTCTGATGCTCTTCGCATGTTTAGAAAATAAAAGTAACTTTTACAGAGTGTCTAATTTTTTAAGACTGATTTAAGCTCTTACCACGTTTTTTACAAATTTTCAAGCAATGTCGATTTTTAACTCTTTTCTGCCGGTTTCAAAATTTTAATTTAACCTAATATCTCTTTTGCTCTCATTTGCGGCCATGGATTTGAACGGCGAACTGTTGAAGTTATGCTTGCTCCAGATCATTTTCCTTTTAAAAACTAATCCATTTCCCTAATCATGCCACCAAGGGTCAGTTCTAAACTTAATTATCCGGTTTGTCTAAGTTTTTATATTTACAAAAAGTAATTGTAAATTTTTTATAATATATTTATTAATTTGATCAAAATTTACAATTTATCTACAAGTTAAACGGTAAAAGAACCGCAAGTTCAGTCAGAATGAGTTTAAAAAATTGTGAATCTTGACCAAAGAAAAGTACTAAAATTCTGGTTCTTACCACTGAAATTTCTTCAGATTTTTTTTATGGATTTATGTGAATTTCGCAAATCGTATCCTGTTTTAGTGGAACAAGGAAAACTGGAAAAGTAATGATATATTAATGATCAATAGTATGAAAATATTCGATATTTGTTACTTTTTGAAATTTCCTTTAAGTCGGGATTTTTATCGAAAATAATTTCTTTACATTTTTTTACCTTCAAGATAAAGGTAACTTCTGCATACAAATCACCTCCCAGAACCCACATGTGACATTATACTGCTTCCTCCGTTCACTTTTACTCGTCCACGGTAGACTTTGCACACCCCTTAAGAAATAATAAATAAAATGCATAATTTATAATGATACCATATTAATTGGTGTATAGTCTTAATGAATTTGAAAAATGATCTGGATTGAGTAATTAATACTAAGGACAAAACAGAAAAAATAAATTATTTTTCTCTTGATATACGAAAAATAACAACTAAAAATAAAATTTTATTTTTGAAATAGGTGATATGTTATTGTTACCTTGCGGAATTCAACATCACATTGCACGTCAAAATCTTTAAGGAAAACATTAACAGTCCCCAAGTTCTTTTACCCCATTAAGAAGAACTATTTGTTGCAATTAAATCGTTGTTGATTGATTGAGGCTTAAATTACAGTCAGCTAGCCAGAAGAAGGAAGTTACAGAACATTCTGGTCCATTCTATTTTACACTCCACGCATAACGTTCGAAATAGTGAATGATAAACAAGACACAACTTTTCAAAAACATCACATCATTATTCTTCTTTAACAGAAATATTTATATAGTTAGACAGCATAACTTATTCTACATACATAATTCGATGAAGCCTCAGCCTTAACCAGTGTTCTGCATTCCAGCAGCAATACCTTTCATTGTCAAAATAAGTGTGTCTTCCAATCCAGGAGCATACTCACTCATAGGATTAAGCTTCACTAACTCAGCAGCCGGTTTATTCGATTCCACTATCTCCTTATCTAGATGTGGCCGCACCTTCACATTGTAGCTGGGGTCGCGAATTCGCTTCAATGTGTAGGCTTGACAAACATTGAGGGTTGTAATGTAAGAATCGCGAAGTTTGAGTCTCTGCCTCAAGTATGGATCTCCTTCCAAAAGATCCTTATGCCCAGCAACCTGATAAAAGTAGCAACGTTGAAATAAAATATCAAGCCTAGCTTTTGATGACATTTCAAGAATCCAAAAAAGTGAAACTTTCTGCTTATAGGGTAAGAACATGATGGTAACAAAATAATATCAATTAAGAAAATTTTGCGGTACCTGAAGGAGAAAGCTCTTTGTTTCTTCATATTTGGACCTCAAGCGCTCTCCAAGCGGCCACAGATCTTCAGATACTAAAAGCTTATCATACAATGCAGCAATACCAGGGTCTCCCTTAGCAAAGACCATTTCAATCAAGTCAAGTGTCACTCTGAAGAAAGGCCATCCATTGTACATATCCTTGAGCATTTGCAGATTTCTTTTATCCTTCTCAATAACATGCTTGAACGCGGCCCCAAAGCCAAGCCAGACTGGGAGATGAAACCTTGTCTGAGTCCACGCAAAGATCCATGGAATTGCTCGAAGAGATTCGATCCCACCACTTGGCTTCCTTTTTGCAGGGCGACTTCCAATATTCATGCGACCATATTCTAATTCTGGGGTTGCCTGCATTTTTGACAAACAGAAAATAGAAAGTTCAGTTTCATCAGCACATTATGTGTAGGGCTGAAGGCAAATAAGTCATCAATGTCTGAAATGTAAATGCCATCCATGTCTGTTTGACTAATTATTAGAAACTGACCGCTTTCACCTATTAACAACTATAGTTCATGTCCTTCAATTTTTTGTATTTTGGTTTCTGAATGTTCTTTCCTTTTACCTCTTTTTAAATTATCCATTAAGAGTCATCTAAAAGCAGTTCAAATAAACTTATGAAGTATCTTGAATATACTTACAAGGCGGAAGTATTCAACAAATCGTGGATCCTGGAACACCAAAGACCGATACTCTTCTGTAGCAACAACAGACATCTCATCCAATAGGGCACGCCACTCTGGCTTTGGAGCCACAGGGGGGTTCATTCCATGCTCAAGTGTAGCTGCTGTGAAACGCTGAAGAGTTCTGAAGCATAGGTGTTCCTCCCCAAACGATTGTTCAATAACTTCACCTTGAACAGTCACACGAAGTGAACCATGGATTGTGTCGGGAGGTTGTGATAAAATGGCAAGGTGGGTGGGACCCCCTCCCCGTCCAACAGTCCCTCCTCGGCCATGAAACATTGTTAGCTTTACTCCAAATTCTTTTGCCACGTTTACAAGTTCCTCTTGAGCCTTGTACAATTGCCAAGCTGCAGATAGTCGGCCAGCATCCTTACCCGAATCAGAATACCCAATCATAACTTCTTGTTTCCCATTGATACGGTTTCTGTACCACTCTATGGAGAACAACCGAGCAACGGAAGCAGGTGCAGACTCAAGATCAGCAAGCTTTTCAAACAACGGGACAACCCTCAAGGGACTTTTTACATGACATTCACGCTGCAAAAGCTCCACAGCAAGCACATCAGAGGGTGCCGTGGCCATTGAAATAATATAAGCACCAAAATTATCAGCAGGAAGTTCCGCAATGACATTAAAGGTATCCAAAACATCAGCGATTTCATCAGTTTTAGGGAGATCAGGTCCAAACAGTGGACGCTTTCCACTTAGTTCAGATAAGAGCCATTCCTGTCTCTGCTCTTCAGACCATTCTTTATAGGATCCAATACCCAGGTGCCTTGTTATAGCATCTAGAACGTCAGTGTGCCTATCTGACTCTTGCCGGATATCAAGTCTCACAAGAGAGAGACCAAAGGTGGAAACTTGCCTTAGAAAATCAAGAAGGCTGCCATCTGCAATTGGTCTGTCACCGCAAGCGCATAGAGATCTATAGCACAGCTCCAGAGGTTCCAGGAACTGCAGGACAAGGACAACCATCTTTTTCACATATTCAAATGATAGAGAAATAGGCATGCATATTAGCAGATCTGAATACCAAGAATTATGTCTAAACATTTAAGAAATGAGAACCATGCTATTTTGGTTGATTATAAACAAAATTGCAAAATAACTTGTAGAACTTGGCTCACAAATTCGGTGTTGTAGCGCTAGAACTTTCTTTCAAAAGCAAGATGAATATTGTCAAACAGGAATTTCAAAAGTTTGCTTGAGTTCATTTGCGTATTATCTTACAGAAACTATTTTCTTCTGTCTTTCAACATTTAGCACACAAACTGTCTCGGTTTCGCTACTTAGACAGCCAAATCCACCTTCAACTAAAAATACTAAAAATCACACATAGAAAATATCAGTGACACACGTAGTGGAAATAGATCAAATATGTCTTCGGCATAGGTAAATTTGGAAGTTGAGCTAACAAGTTCTAGATTATTGCAGAAGAGGTGGTCAGAAATAAAAAGAGTTTCTGAAGAATACCTGTTCAACATTTGTGAATGTTAACTCCTCAGAAACATCAGAATACCCATTGGCTAGTAACTGACGCGCGCGTTCCCGTGTATTATATAACTTATCTCTCACATCAGCAAGAAGAACACGGTAGGGCTCATTCGGTGGAATTTGCTTCCAAAACTCTGTTATAGTAAGTTAAGCAAAAAGAGCAGTTAGTAATTGCGGAGGTAAGAGGGACAGAGACTATTGAATATTAGCAATGATAATCATGAAAGGAGAAAGGAAAGGTGGAAGAGAATAATATGTGAGATGCAATATCTTCCAGAAAACAAGTCTGGTAGCAGACCAAAGAACAGAGGTAAATACCAATGTAGTGCTTCGTATCTCTTTTGGAAGTCCTATGAAGCTCATCTGCACGTGCACGGAGCTCATCATTGCATCGCCACATTGAAAGCTGTCATAGGCAAAATAAAAAGGGACAAGACAAAATTTGTTAGACAAGTCACTGCTACAGGATCAAGGGCAAAGTGCAAGCAACAACATCCAGTGAACCAATTTGTCACCTCAAACATAAGATCCTCAATCTGAGAGAAATACAGTTTTGCAGCCATCATTCTAGCCAATAAGCACACATCTCTTGTCACTTCAGGGGTTACTCTAGGGTTGCCTGCATGCAAATCAAAAATCACAGGTGCCTTTACAAATAACTTCAAACCTTATTCAAACTTGGCATGCGATTATATTGAGCTTCAGGGAGAATATTTGCTCATGTCACTCCAGAATCAAAAGCAAGATGCTTCTACTGCTCTAATCTAATGCGTACTGTAAAGCTTTAGAAGTACCATTTTACCATCTAGCTATGTTTTTTCAGATAATATGTGATCGTGAATGGTTGAGAACACCTCACCTAAACAAACATCATCTTTTTGTCCCTCAAAGTTAGATTTGCAACATATGAGCCATGGACTTATACAAGGATACACCGAATTCATTGACCTTTGAGCATTTCTATAAACTGAACCATCATAATCAACCATAAATTCCTCTTGTATCAGAATTAGTTCCTATTAATATGTGCTTAATCCGACTCAAAGAGAGAACAAAAAAAGAAGACAATGCTACTTGTAAAGAAAGACCATACCATCTCGATCACCACCCATCCAAGAAGAAAACTGAATGAGAGGGGCATTGTAGGGAACACGCTCATTTATTCCAATATTCTTCAAAGCAGTGTCAACACGGCGTAGGAATTTCGGCACCCCTTTCCATATTGTCTCATGGAAGTAACTCATCCCTGCCCTCATCTCATCTTGTGGAGTTGGTGGAGTCCTCCTGATTTCATCTGTGCGAAAGGCTGCTTGAATCTGTATGCAGCGAAAGAGCAGAGTCACAGGAATTTATAGTTATTAATATTCTTTATGCAGAGAAGTGAGGACTTATGGGTATTCCGGTAATGCTTAATACCCAAAATCATGTCAAAGGGGCAAAAAATAGGTTGCAAAAATATAGAAATCAAATAGTTCTGACACCGGGTTAGTGGACTTTAGTGTATTCTCCTTATTTGTTCATCTGTTTTAAACTAAATACCTGCCAGCTAGCATTCTTAATACTAATGCAGGTACATTAGTTCTTAGGTTTTTTCCCCCTCTAAGGAACTTTGCTTTTATATATGTCTAACAGCTTACAACCTTTGAACGCACAAAAAAAAAGGTAATCTGGCAGCTTAAACACCTGTACGGAGGTGAATCTATTTCTTCCCATTTAAAAGCTAAGATATGGTCCCTGAAAGGACTAGCTTCCTTAACACTTCAACCTATATTTCTCACTGTATACAAATAATCTGCCTATGTTCTGTCATCAGCTTTATATATCATCTTTTCCTTACATAAAGAAAGGAAAAAGAAAAACTTCAATATCAATATTTATGCACCAGGGGAGTGAAAAAGCACTAAGAGGATACTCTACAACCAGCAAATGTTTACTAAAGTACCGTTCTTGAAAGTGTATCTGTACAAGCATTCCTCACATCCATTTTAGCTTTGCACAAGTTCACTAAACAAGATTTTGTACACTACTTCATATGCCAAATAAAATTTAAGCCTTTCTTGAAACTTAAAATTACAGCACTGATGAAATGGAGGGAATCGACATAATAGAAAAGAGAGGAAGACTACAACAAAACCAACATTTTGAACCTCATACCTCTCTTTGTAGAGCCTCGTCTAGCTCCTGCTTATCATCAGGAGTAATATCTTTCGCGTACAACTGTGTCAAACAATCACGAACCCTGTAGAGCAAGTGAGAAATGAGAATCTTCTCTTGTCTAGTTAAGTACATATAAATTGAAAAAAAATGAGCTGCTCTCTAGATGAAAATATAGATGAACCAAACAGATACTGTCTCTTTTCCTTTCATCTTCTTTTTCCATCTTCAGAAATAGAGTTACGGTTAGGTAACCTACAAAAAGTATGGGTATGCGCCAGCAAAGCCCCATGAACAGATTGAGTAGGATATGCTGTTATTTCAGCACTCATTTTTAGTTAACTTCAGCATTGTGACAAACAAACCTTGCATGCTTCTGAAGCAAAGACCTACGAACAGACTGAGTAGGATGTGCTGTTAGCACCAAATCAACAGTCTGGTTCTTCAAAGCATCAAAAACTTCTTGGGGCGATTTGTTTAGCTGTCCGACAAGCTTCTTAAGAGTCTCTTCAATGTCTGATTCAGTTAGTGCAGAAGCCTCGTCTGAAAAATCACGCTTTTTTAGCTTGCTTCTTCGTCTGTATGCTATCTGAACCTCTTCAGCAAGGTTTGCTAAGTTAAGCATGTTTGAGAAAGCTTTAGTAACTACAATGGAATCTCCAGCATCCAAACTGGTAAGCATTCTCCCAAGCTCTTCCAACTTCTGAGGGTCATGCTTCCCTTCGTATTCAGCAGAAAGTTCATAACACTCTTGAACCTAGCACAATGTAGCACAGAAGTGAGTTCCAACCACTTCTACCAGCAATCGCAAAGACATTATAACAATTAAGACAACAGAACCCTCAATATCCTGTGCCCTTGCAAAGATAGAAACAGCATTCAACACTCGAAAGTCGAACATCGACTCCCATTTATCCCAGCTAAATATTCTTTGATAGAATAAAATATTAAAGGAAACATGAGCACTACCCAGGGCCCAAAGCTAGTCCCTTAGGAACGGATCAGTTTACAAAAGCTAAAACTAACTTAAGAAGAGCAGACAGTGCCAAATCAGATCATAATAGATAAGGAACAAGGTGGATAGAAGTAATTTTCCCTTCTTTTCATAAGGGAAGATACTTTGCACATATAAATGAGTCCGGAGAATTTCACCATGACTGAACTAATTCAAAACAGCATAAACTCTATTTCTTGAAGTGGAGCCTTGGCGTAACCGGTAAAGTTGCTGTCATGTGACCAGGAGGTCACGAGTTCAAGCCGTAGAAACAGCCTCTTGCAGAAATGTAGGATAATGCTGCGTATAATAGATCCTTGTGGTCCGGCCCTTCCCTGTACCCGCGCATAGCAGGAGCTTAGTGCACCAAGCTGCCATAACTCTATGTCTTAGTCAAACTAAAAGAAATTCCATCGCCCTCACAATCCATTCCACCCTTTTAATTGGTTGTGTGCAGACTGAGGAGCAACTCCTGTAGACTATGGGTGGTTTTGCTTGGGGTTGCTCCCCCCTAAGAAGTAGTAAACAAGAAGGACAAGTTTTGGATTGGGAAGAACACTCAACTCAAAACTTCGTATATGCTCTAAACAGACTAAGGATTAACAAATTAACAACATTATGAAAATTGGCCTAGCGCCAACTGAGACCAGTAATATGAACTCATTACCAGTCTATCTGAATCTATAACCTCATCCCCCACCCCCCACCCCCCA